>JAZKJV010006761.1:600000-877850 GCA_037367405.1 Ottelia alismoides
AAATTCTGCATTCATGCATGCATATATTCAAACATTTTCAAAAATGTTGCATGTTTCCAACCTTAAAAATTTCATAACAAGATTTTTGTATATTCTTCTGATTCATAGTTGACATTTAAACTAGTCCGGAATTAAATTGGAAAATGGAGCTAAGATAAGACCTCAATCTACCTAATTCTAAAAGGAACCTTATAGGATTTGGGTTTAAGACTTTTCAAGTCCATTAGTGACTTAATTCTTTGAGTCCACTAGGCTATGATCACATGTCATCTTGATGATCCTAAGTAGAAAACTTAACAATGCACACATGACTCTCACAAACAATGGCTTTACTTGGACCAACACTTTACACTCAGCTCTTTATGGATGAGGGGGTGAGGAGGCAGTTTCCTTTGGCTTCGGTTAGCATACGAGGGTAGTACTTCTAGGCGA
Source organism: Ottelia alismoides (assembly GCA_037367405.1). Lineage (NCBI taxonomy): Eukaryota > Viridiplantae > Streptophyta > Magnoliopsida > Alismatales > Hydrocharitaceae > Ottelia > Ottelia alismoides. The sequence continues at coordinate 600,433 of JAZKJV010006761.1, forward strand.
AACCTCTCGTCTTCCTTTAGGGAGGGAAGCGCATCTCAACTTGGTCTAGCAGTGTTGAGGTCTAAAGACATGAGTTGTGGGTTGCAATAATGCTTCAAAAGAGGGATAGTCTACTGGCTACGGAAGAAAAAGTCCTTATGTATATTTGCCGCACCATGTAAATATGTTGTACATATGCACATTCAAAAAAATTGTGCAAAAGAAAGAAAAACTCCAAAAAAAAGTGGGCAAGCCTGATAGAAAATAAAGTGCATGTCGGAGTGTATATAGACAAATAAAGCAAAGCTTATGTTATACCTTCTTATCTCATGAAGCTTGCAGCGAGAGACTTAGCGACACTGGCTGGGCTCCCAGGGATACGTGGCCATGGTCCATTCTCTTCTTTCCCATCTTCTTGAGCCGGTTGAACTTGATCTTAGAAGGGAATACCCTGCTCTTGGAGTAAAAAGCTGCTAGACTAGGGAATCAGAGTTACCTTGTTGAGGGAGGTTGTTGCCTTGTCATTTCTGAGGTGGGGAGCTACATATCATTTACACCATACAAGGAAAGATTCATGGTCATCAGAGTTTGTGTATGTAGACTTGTTATTATCTGGATTATTGAGGAGTCTTAACCATAGATTGGTGGAACATAGAGGTTGTTGAGTCTTAAACTTAAGTCCAAATAAGGTTCCGACAAACTAATAATCCAAATTTCTGACAAAGCTCCATACTTCAATTTAATAAAGACAAGTTTAATAATCAACCTTGATTCTTCTTCTTTTTATTTTCTTCTCTTTATCACTTCTTTTTCAAATAAGTATTTGCTAAGGGACTAGCAAAGGTAAATTGTAGGGGTGTGATGAATCCCTGATTCTCACTCTTTATTAGCTATTTATCTTGGCAAATCATCATGTAAATAGGTGTAAAATATAATAACATAACATCATGCATACATCTGTTAATACTGCGTAATTAGCATGTATTTGTGCAAAAAATAAAAGAATAAAGGAAAAGAAAAAGGAAGGAGGTATTTAGAATATATACAGAGTGACCTGAACCCCAAGAGAAGGTCAAGCCTTGACCTGATCTCCAAAATCAAATAAGTAAAGAGAGATAGGGCCTACTTTATGTTGTACATATTACCTGTGTATATAAATAATTATTTTTGATAAATAAAAATAAAATATTCTTTTTACCTACTTGTATATATTCCTAAAAAAGAAAACAAAAATAAGGAAAATAAATGAAAAATAGGGATATTTGTGAAAAAATATTCAAATAGAAATTATTGTACAAAATACATGGGTATATTATACATGTATATAATACTATATATTGTATATACATTTATTTATTTATTATAAAAATGATTAAAAATCATAGAAAATTCTTTGAAAAATAATAAAAAATTTTCATTTTATTCATTTTTTCATTTAAATTCATTTATTTTTTTAATTTAGTTTTCTTTATTTTTCTTCCCTAGTTTGTCTTGTAGTCTATTTTGTCCTTTTCCTGCACCCACTCTGATTGGGCCATGTTGGATCGTTGACCCCGGTCTACTAGTCCCCTCGGACCCCGTCTGCGTCGAGTCAGTTTTTGGCCGAACTTCTCCAATTTCTCTAGACCCTACCCGATCTCCACTTCGCCCAAATCTTTCCTCCGGATTGAGGGCATGGATCATTAACCCTCGCCCGATGATCCCTTGCTCGAACCGCATCTCGGTTTGCGGGCGCCATCCCCATCTTCTTCGACCCCCATACCTATATAACATGCATGACCTACCTCCTGTTCTGCAACCTTTTGTTGCTCCTCCTCTTCGGTTGCGCATGCCTCTACCTTTCCAGAGTGATAGAGAGAGAGGGAGAAGACGAGAGCATCCTTTGGGGCGTGGGAACCCTATGTCCGACGAGCTCTGCCTCCGCTCCGTCGCAAGGAGATCTAGTGTCCGTAAACCGTCGTCCATTGAGGCCATCACCATAGTGAGCTTCGTCCACGACTCCCATGTGATCTTATTCCACCTTCAGGCATCATCTCCACCTTCTATCGTCCATTCAATCCATCGCATACAAGAGAAACAGGGCATCACCGACATCCCTATTCTATACCATGTTTCCCTATCATCCGACGCTACTCCACCTCACCTTGACTCCCTAATTGCTCATGTATCTGCTCCGCAATCCCTCACATAGCTCCAACCATCGGATTGGAGCCTCGCTTAGCTCGAATCCTCCACTCGTCGGAGACCTACCCGTTCACTCTCTGCCTCTATTCTTTGCACTCGTGCGTTCTCACCCTCGCCGGAGCTTCATCTCCGAGCACAACCCTCTTCTCCTACAGGGTTTGCACGCAGAGAGGCCTCATCTGGAGATATCAAGGAGCCCAGGAATGCTCCAGGTCACCAGTTTGTCCCCAAGGCCCTCTACTCGATTTTGGTCCCTTAGGATCCTTCCTACAAATGCAGAACGTCATTACCGATCGATTCCACTCCTCCGCAGCTTGAGAGAACGTCGGAGCCACGCATAATCAATGGAAGAAACTCGCCAGAGGTGAGTTCTTCCCTGCTCGTTCAGATAATCTCTCCGTCGTCCAATCGACGGATTATCCTAGGTCTAATCTTAGTCGTTCAGCGGGGAGCTCCTGATTGTCTGATCCATCAGATGATCTTATCAGCACCGTCCATCACCGAAGAGGTACCAGCAGATCTCAGCCGTTCATCTATAAGTGGACCTCCTCCTACCATCAGATAGAGCATAATAAAGGGTAAATTTCACTTGAGCCCTTCCTATTTTGTCCTTTATAATTTCGTCCTATAATTATTTTTAGTAGTTTAAAATAGTCTAGGCATTTTGCATATGGATCCTTGCTACTTTGAATATTTGCATTTCAGTCCAGTTTGAGTAAACTCACATGTCGTCCCACGTGGTTTTGCGGTGTTTTTGCAATACCTTACCTAGACTTTATCCTTGTTATGATTTGAATAGAACTTTTCGGATATTTGTAGTTATGACCATGTGCGTGGTCTATTGGGCATGTGCTTGAATTAATTGGATAAATTGTAAGTTTAGGCCCGTTTTTTTTACATTTATTATTATTTGATCCTGAAACTTCATGTTAATTACAAGTAGGTCCATTTGTACTGTGCGTTGGTTTTTTATCAAATAAATATCAAACTAATTTTGAAAATTACACAAAAATTACTGTAAGCTCCCATTAACTTGTAGTATTTACTTTGATTTTTGGAATTAATTTTTTTTATATAGTTTATTTTCTAAAAATCAAAACACCAAAAAAGTGTTCTATCTATTTTATAAAATACCAAAAAATATAAAAAATACTTTAAAAATTACAAAAAAATTGGTATGTGCTTGTTTTTGTGAGTTTTATTTCCAATACCATTTTTGTTGCATTATCCCTTATAAAAACCATAAAAATCTAAAAACTCTAAAAATACTTATAAAAATAATTAAAAATTCTAAAAAAAATAAAAAAAATAGAATTTCATTTTCTATAATTAGATATTTTTGTTTACTTTTTCATAAAAAATCACAACTAGGACATTAGGCATTTTATATTTTAAATTTGCCATTTGGTCCAAGCTGTATACTGTATTCCATTTTCATACGTGTTTGATTTTTATAAAATCATATAAAAATTGGAAAAATACTATAAAATCACCAAAAACATTTGAATATTTGAAAAACATAAAAACTTTTTTATTTCTAATTTTTGAGCATTTTTAGTTTTAATAAAAATTGTTGAAGCTTGCTTTTTCCTTGTTTGCTTGTTTATTTTCTTATTTTAAAAATAAAAAATTGTAAATTATAAATAAATCAAGATATGCTTTTTATTCTCTGATTAGGACTATTTCATACATTTCTGTGCTCCTTGTATTCGACCCTAGTCACTATACCATGTTAAATAAATAGCAGAGACCGCTAACATAGAATTTTGTGCTTGAATTGTCTGATTTTTGTGTGTTATTTATTTTTCTTGATTGACCGAACTAATTGGTTAGGAACAACGACCGATGATTATTTTTCCATCTTAGTCGATCTTTATTTTCGTGTCATCAATGTACTTTTGAGTGGAGAGGGTCCTGTAAGGACCATCTGCCTTTGATTGAATTCACGTACAACAATAGCTATTATTCCAGTATCGGCATGGCACATTTGAAGCCCTATACGGGCAGAGATGCCTCACACCTCTCAATTGGCGTGAGGTAGGTGATCATGCTCTCCTCCATAGATCTCTTAGAGGAGATTGCGAGGGTTGTTGATCTAGTGAGGTGGATGTTTCTAATGGCACAAAGTTGTTAGAAGAGTAATGTAGACTGTCGGAGAAGGGACTCAGAATTTCAGGTAATTCGATCCTTTTCTCTTAAGAAAATTGCATATAAGACTAATTGAGATTAAACTAAATCTAGTACTAATGAAATTTTTGTAAATTCAGGTGGAAGATTGGGTGTTTTGGAGAGTATCTCCCATGAAGGGAACACAGAGATTTCGCATTCGTGGAAAGCTGACGCCACGATATGTTGGTCCATTCGAGATTTTGGCTAGAGTGAGGAAGGTGGCCCACTGAGTAGCCCTTCCTCCACATCTTTCTGCTATCCACGACATATTTCATGCATCCAACCTGACAAAGTATGTGCACGACCCTCGACATGTCATCAGTCACGAGAATCTTGACGTGGAACCAGATTTGACATATGAGGAGAGGCTAGTGCAGATATTCGACGACACTTTGAAGAATCTTCGTAGCAAGGAATTTCCATTGGTCATGGTGGTTTGGCACCTACACGGTGTCGAAGAGGCGACGAGAGATCAAAGTCAATATATGTGCACGATACTCGCAACTTTTATCATGTAATCATTAAGACAGGCCTCTATTATTATATACATGATTAAAAGGATATGGATTGTTTTATCTTTAAGGTTTTTATGGGTTCAAAACCCTTCGAGGTTATCATATCCAAATGGAATCCAAATATGACACATAGTGACCTTGACTCGAGTCTCAAGGATGTGACTCCCCTCGAGGTTTTTATATTTGTAATATCCGGATCCACACAAACCAGAACCCAACCCGATTAGAGTCCTCTTAACCCAATACAGTTTCAGACAATATTAAATAACTTAAATCGATCAATTTATCGTGAATCAAAAGTCATTCAATTCTAATCGATCAAAAACCAAGGGCATCATAATACATGCTCGGAAAAGCCGTGATGCAAAATTGGAAATCGTAAAACAAACTGAGACCACCATTAAATCCGATTCTACGAAAAAAGATCAACAGAATTGACTATGCATCAATAAGAGTTTGTTTTACTTTTCAAATCACAAAATTTTACCAAAAACTGAAACTATATCTCAAAAATTTTAGGGATGCAAACCCGATCAAAAATATATCAACATTATATTCATATTTTTTGCCATTCACAGACATAATTAAATTAAAATATTGCACATCAAAATACGTCATTCAGGTATTAATACAAACATTTTTTAACATCTCAAAAAATGAATAAAAAATTAAAAATTAAAAAAAAATGTCTGTTGTAGCAGACAGCCACATCAGAATCATATGGCTTCTAAATATATTCTCCACTTGGTTTCTTGTGATACCACTTGGCAATAAACTAAGCCTTACTTCCCTCTCTATATATATCAGTCCTCCCCTCCTTATTTCTTACCATTTTCTCTCAAGATCCAATGAGAGAAAGAGATCCTGCAACTTCTGTCCAACAATAGGGAAGCTACTAATTTCTTCTTCTCTTAGAGCTCTTACTACAGCCTCCTTCTTGCAATTGCTACTACAAGTTTGCTGCTACAAGCACCAACAGGTGTTGCTCCCCAGACCTCTCATTGGAGCTGATCTAAGGACAGTTGGTACTGTTGTCGCTTGCAGCTCTTGATTTCTAATGTTATTTCAAATAGCAGCTGGAGAAACCACTATAAAGGCACCATTTCATATAATTAATCCTCCAAACTTGGAGAAATCACATGTGCAATCGGTAATCCCACTCCTTTGTTGCCATCCATGTAAATTTACATCTCTTATAAAAAAACAATTAGCCTTCTCTCAAGATGGGATCATATATTATAGTCATGCTAAAGATATAAGTACATCTGCCAGAACACCATAAAGTAGTTCACTTTGGATCTAAATAGCAAAACGCAGCGATATTTTGCAAATAAAGCACCTAGCTATTCTTAAACAACTTGGAAATTTTGTTTCCTATCTTCTAATAGAAACATGGTCACAATGGTTGATATTTTTTTAACTTTCAGTCTAAATTTTAATTTTGTTGAGAGAGCAATCCAACATCAGATATGTGAAACTTAAGAAGTGATTAATTATTTTACCTCTTCACTTAAGCAAAGTGGTTTTGTGGCTGATGCTCTGGCACAAGATAGCAAACATCTGCACTTTCTAGTTTCAAGTATGTTAGAGACATCAATGACTACGGGATGTAAGTCGAACAACTAGATATTAACCCCGAAGATCAAAAGGCATAGCCATCTTGCTCCAACTGAGGCTTATAGGACTTATCCGATTCAAATGGTCAATTATAAAATATTTGGCATTTATATAAGTAAAAAACCCTAAAATGTGTGTCAATAAATACATTGTAAAACAAGAGAGAGAAAATAAAAATGAAAAGACATCATATTCATAATCCCAGTCATATCAAGAGATAAATGATGGAATGCTTAAACAAACATCTAGCCATATTTACTAAGCTGTGAACATAGTTAGCTGGATAATGGATGACCAATTGACTGTTCACCTAGGGGTTGCCTGATTGGTCATTTGCTAATTGAAGTATGCCACTATTCATGAAGATGGTAGTGAAAACAATTTCTCATATTATGGACTTTCTTTGAAGAATGATGATCTATTACGAAAATTTTCTATCATGGAAGGATGACAGGAGATTCCTCGAATGTCTTAAGGAGTTCATTAAACTGATGGATCCTACAGGAAATTTCCATGCCATCATATCGTTGGTCATGTACCGGCATTGAATCTGGTGTCTAGTTCTCCACTTTCCATTCACATTTTCCCATGTCATGTATGCTACTCTCTTGGGCCTCCTCTCCTTAATATTAGTTTTGGAGTAGTATTTGTACTTATCAATTTAGAAGTAGACAAATAAGTGATATTGATGATAAAGCAATGATATTAATAAATCATTGACCAAAAGTCCTAGAGCTACATAACCAACTGCAGAAGAGATTGAGAAAAAGTTAAGTGGTCAGGAAAGTAAAGATGATCGTAAACCAGTAATGACTTAAAAGTTTGAGTGCCAGTCATGCTGACTCTTACAACTGACCGAGAGAGGGCGTGGTGAACCTCAACTAGGCGGGAAATAGGAAGCCCAGTATAGGTAGCGAACATCAAGTGCGCGGGTCTAGGATTCCAGTCCCTTTTTCGTTTTTTTTACGCGAGCTCGTAGTGTTTTATGCCTCTTTGGGATCCCAAGTTTTGACCAACTCCATTGACCCTCTGTTTTAGGATACCCATGCGGGGGATCCTCGATTTTAGTTTTTCGTACGAGCTTGTTTGTACGTACTACTCAGACTGATTTCTAGAGTGACTTTTTCGGAGAGTCTCTCTCACCCATCTTAGTAGCTTAGTTTTAGAGTAGACATATCCCTCTAATAGACCACACTTCCATTTAGAGGGTAAGACAGAATAGTCTCCTTAGGTGACTACCTTACCGCTTGAGTTTTGGTTACTTTCCGCCAATAGGCTTGGTGATGCTATATATAAATCTTCTAGAGGTACATCTGAATCAGTTATTAATTTAGAGGATACAATTGAACTCAAAATGGAGCATGATGGATTTTGGCTAAGAGATGAAACTAATTATAAGTTGTGTTGGCTAGAGTTTATTATAATTAAGTTAGTGAACATGTTGGGAACTTAATTAGGATGCACTATACCCCATTGCATGTCTACGGAGGCACCTCAACCCTAAAGCACTCTCCACGCCTTAGAATCATAGAGTGATGTTACACAAAGATCAAGACCACATACTATTCACTAAACTTGAGAATTTAAATAAAATCAAGAAAACCTTTCCAACCTCATCTTTCCCATTATCAAAATCTAGTTTTAAGATCTCTAAATAACAAGAGATTAATATATATGAGTTATTAACTAATATATAAGAATATGACATATAAGGTAATGGATAAAACTTGGAGCATCCCTCTAAGTAGCTTGAAAATCTTTTTCATAGCAAGTAGTTGTAAATTTTTAGTTATCTATACTTTACTACTTATTTATTTTGCAATCACCTTAAAATGCATGCTTGTTTTAATAAGTTTCAGGATTTACCAGCACTCGCTGACATCTCTTGTACCATTCATGTGTGGCATGCAAGCAGCCTACAACTCAGTAGTTGGTTGATGATTCTAGATATCCGCTGATATTCTATACGGTACAGTTAATTTTGTCACATTGTTTTAAGATTATGATGTAAAATGCTTTCTTTCTCTTCTATATATTATGGGATACATGTATACATTATCAACCCTTTTCTTACATGCTCTATATATATATATGGAAAAACTAATGAAACGAACACATCTTCTTGTTGTTCTGTAGTTGAGAATATTGATTTCAATGTCATTGCAGAAACACGAAAAATTTCCTTGTATTTTCATATAACGTGTACGTTTTTATGAGCGAATGTGGTGCAAACTAGTACCCGGAACCGAGGGTGTTCACACGAGAAACCTCATACAGTGATTTTAGGGCCCACTGTGGTGGACACAAAGAGGTTTCCAAGACCAGACCTTCGGTTTCTCTTCTATATAATTAGCATCTGGTGCTTCACGCTTATTGCATATTCTGTCTAGGGTGATTTCATTGTCTTTGCATTTCATATAGATAGGTTTCAATTCATCTTAGCATCCTTGCATGAAGAGAGCTGGAGGAAAGGTGAGCATTTCTACTTAGCATCCATCATTGTTTTCACCTTGCAATGCTTTTCTGACTCTCTCCCTATAATTTTAACCACATAGGATTTAAAAAGAATTGACTCCTCGTTAGTTTTGTTCATTTCTATTAAAAATACAAAAAAATTATAACCAATAAAATTGGACTACTAAGATTACTCAACCCTAAAATAAAAATAAAAATTTATTTTCTTCGGGAGAGTAATTCCCTCATTATATTTGCATTTTATTTGTCACATATACAATAAGTATTAGTGCCCTGATCCCAAGACTACCAACGTCTTTGTAACTTTTTGAAAACTCACCTAACTCTAAAATTTGAAAAGATAAAAACATCGAACCTCTGTGGTCATCATTGAGTTGAGTTGGTAAATTAAGGGTTTTATTTTGTGCATATTTGTTTGTGATTGTTTGTGTGTATACACGATCTTCTCTACACATTGGCGCATTTTTCTTACATTTCTTGACTTGATCTTCATGCTCTCCTGATCATTGCCTTTGTTTCGGAGATGGCTGACTGGAGTGATTTTTATCTAAACTTTGCGGATCTCTCGTACCCTCCAGTCGGTCCATCTCGATGTTTTCAGGAGGATTTTGCTCTTGACTCTTTTGTTTTGTACATATCTGCCAAATCCATTGTTTCAAGCATCAGATTTTGCATTTTACCCACAACCACCACCCTCACATTTCCCTCCATTTCACTAACATGATACTGAGTTGTTGGAGTCACCTCTTTTGAGTACCTCTCTTGAGTACATGAATTGGTTAATGGAGAAAATGAATCAGAGGATTGATGACCTCATCAGTCTAAATAAGAGCCACATTGCCGCTTCACCACAGGATTTTATGGATTCACTTGAGGATACCCATGAGAGCTTGCAATCACCCAAAATACAAAAATAATAGAAAAAAATTAAAAATCCAAAAAGAATATGGGAGACACTTAGATGAGTCAGTTTGTGAGGAGAGGGCATCACTATTAGATCCTTTAACCACACGCATACACTACAGTTCCCACCTTTGACCCCAAGGATGACATTGTACAGACTGCTCTTAGTCATCCATGTGTAAATGATGATTCAGATATCCTTTGTATGGAGGAGATCCAAAATCTTAAACAAAATATTGACTGAGTCAGATGTAGCGGCAGTTGTTCATGAGAAGATTGAGACCCCACTTCACCAGGCCACGACCCAATTATCTGCTCCTAAACCCAAAAAGTGAAAGCGAAGGGGAAAATCTGATTGACACATTTTGACCATGGACACTTCCTACACCATCGCTCACCATCCACACACTAGGAAAGGGAACACTGTAACACCTCTTATGAGTTGCATCATCTCTAACCATTCATGGAATCACACTCTCCTTGACGGTGGTGCTTCAAGTAATATAATACCTTTCTTATTGGTATAGTTTATTCATCTAGAGGCTCTAAAGAAGATCAGTATGATTTTCCAATTTGCTGACAGATCAATAAATAGGTCGAAGGATATTCTTGAGAACGTTGTCATTCAGATTCAGGGCATGAGCTTCACTACCGACTTTGTCGTATTGCCCATGGAGACATCCACCCATGTGGAGCATCCTTCAATCATCCTGGGATGGCCTTCTCTCATGAGAGCCATTATTGATTATAGATATGGAGATATTTGCTTCCGTTTTGATGTCGGGAGCGATGTGTTGATCATTGCACATACTGTTGACCAGAGTCCTGCATCTGACGAGAGCGTACATGTGTTAGTCGACTATGAGGACTATGACCTTGATGTTGATATCAAAGAGGTTTGCTTTTTGATGGATGGGAGTGAGATCCGAGAATTCCGCTTCGAGGAGGAAGACTCGAAAAGTATAGACCTTGGAGTTCCCCCTTCCGGTGAGTGGTGATGCATTGATGACATCTACAGTATTTACACTATGGACACTTTAGAGCGGAGGGCAGACTTAGTAGAGACTGCGGAGGATGAATTTGACCTCATTTCTTTCATCAAGGATTTGGGCCTTTCTATTTTGACCTAGCGAAGAATTCCCAGGCCAAGCACGACCACACTACTTCCATTGACCATTCTATGCCTTTCCTCTTTGATATCGCTATGGATCTTCATCGGGTCGATCCTGATTGGTTTGTGTTTTCTAATGACTCAAATATCGACCTAAAACTTGAAAGATCCATTCCTCAACGGTCACGCAAGAAGGTCTACTTTCTACCTTCTTGATCTTTGTAAATCCACCTCTTTGTATATCTGCTTTCGTTTTATTTCTTTCCATCTACCATTTTTTCTCATCCACCTCGTTTCATGTGTTTTTCCTTACTTAGGATATACTTTGTCATAAATATAGAGGAGGTGGATGAGTTGTGTGGTCTTTCTTCTTTTCGTTTTCTTTTTCTTTTTCTTCCAAAAAGGTGTCACCCCCTCTTCATTGCTATACGTAGGATGTACTTTGTCCTAAGTATAAGGGCGTGTATACTCAAATTGTTCATTCTCTGATCCCTCGCCTATCCCTTCAACTTTTGACACTATATCTATACTTAGGGATATTCTAACTAAGTATAGGAGGGACAGGTCGAGCTGATGATTTCATACATTCCCACCCTTGACCCTCCCTGCCTTGTGTAGAGCCTGCTATACTTAGGATTATTTCATTCTAAGTATACGGGGGATGGTCAACTTCTCATTTATACATTCTTTCATTCTTAATTTTGTCATTGTAGTATATGCTCTTCAATACTCAGTACGAGTTATGTCTTCACTTTTTCTCTCCGATCCATGAGGACATGGCTCAAGCCAAGTATAAGGGGTCATATATAGTTCATATATACTTTAGCCATAACTCGTAGTTTCATATTTTTCATAAAAATGACTAAAATAAATCAATTACATGCTTGTATAAAATTCGTTTCAAAATTCTCTGTACTTGTTGATTAATAAATCAGGTTAAATTTTTTTTGCAAAATATTTGAAAAATAGTTTGAAAATCCTTTTGAAAAGTATATTGAAAACTATTTCAAAAACGTTTTATTAAATATTTTCAACCTTTCTAAAATATTTTATTTGTAAAAATTTCTTTTCTTTATTTGAAATAAAATGTTTTGAAGATCTATTTGCAAATGATTTGGAAAATGGTTGGAAATTTAGTTTGAAAAATCTTTGCAAAATGGTTTTCAAATTTTGTAAATTATTTGTAAAAAATATTTTTCAAATAAGTTTACAAAATAATATTTTCAAAATGTTTGTAAAATTCTTTTCAAATTTTCTCAAGAATTGGGTACATAATGCAAGAAAAGATGGATTCCTTACAAACCATACCAATACTTGTAAATTCCTAAACCTCTAACTCTTGTAAATAATAAGAAACACTCATGTAAATATCTGTACACATTCCCTTTTTCTAAAATCTTTTGTTTGAAAAATCCCTAAAAATTAGAAAAAATAAAAATCACAAAAACATTTGCAAAATCCTTTTCAAAAATTTCATAAAAATTTGCAAAACATTTTTTAAAAATCCATAAAAAAGTTCAAAAATTGAAAATTGCATCACAAAAATAATTATTGCATTGCGCATAGCATTTGTACTTTTCCGATTGAGTTTGATAATTGAACAATTCTAAGTAAATTTAAGAGATTGGAGCTTTGTTGTACCTTAAACCTACTTAATCACGGGAATCTTATAGGAACAGAAATTGCGGTCTTTCAGGTCTACTTGACTTAATTCTTTGAGATCTTGAGACTTAGTTCAATGACCTCTTGACTGACTAAGTAGAGTATTTCAGTGCACATGCATGACTCTTGTTGATAATGACCTAGCTTGTTGATGACATGCTAATGCAACTCGGGTTAAGTAATATCGAAGGTCGTTGCGACCCGAATCGCAAGGCACGGTCAACAAGAAAGTCTAGACCGCCAACGAAATCAAACAAGCGTGAAAACCAAGGTAAGCGGTCCTGCTAATTATTTAACCTGGTATTGCCACCAGGGTCAAACACAAGGAGCACGGAATGACCCTGGTGGCAAAAACAACACTCAAGCAATTATTTAAAGGTCTAAAAATACTCAAAAAATTCAAAAGAAAAATGTTTTTAGGTATTTAAAACATTCAAGTGTTTTTGGGTATTTTCTGAAATTTTTCTGATTTTTATATAATTTTAGAAAAATGGAAGAAAGATGAAAATTGCAAACAGTGTGCATCCTAGATGTAGAGGCAAATTAAAAATTTCTAAAGTGCATCTAAAATCTTGGCAATAATCTTTTATGCAAATATAAATAAACTCTAACTACAGAAACTGAAAACACATTTTTTTAATTTTAATGATTTTTTAATGATTTTTAAGGTTTTTGGTCTTTTTCAATTTTTAGTTGTTTTATAAAAGAGAATGGAATAAAAATCACAACGAAGATAAAACAAGACAAAACAAGCATACACAAATTTTTTCCAAATTTTTAAAGGTATTCATATATTTTTAATTTATTTTCCAAAATAGACAAGGACACTTTTTATGGTTTTTTCTTTTTAGAAAATATTAAATAAAATCAAAATGCATCTTAAAAATTGCCAAAAATACTACATAGAGGCAGGAGCCACGTACAATTTTTTTGGGATTTTTTGGAGTAGTTTTGATATTTATTTAATTAAAAACTTCACACATAGGTTATAGGGACCTAAGAGTAACTTATCAAAGTTTATGGACTAATTATTAACTAGCACAAAAAGTTCGGTATAAAAACTGCAAATTCACCAATATATTCCGCGCATGCATCAATTCAACGTTCATAGGGGTATAAATGCTATTTCAGAAAAACATTCATTCAAATATAAATATAAGAAATGTCCAGGACCGATCATGCAAAATCACCACTGCTCACAAGATAACAAACGTGCCTCCAGACAGGGTGGACTAGATAGCAAATACCAGAAACTATAGGGACTAAAGTGCAAAAAGGTTCGACTATAACTTTTATTTTACAGACCAAAACATAAAGTGAAATAAATGTAGGATAAAAAGAGCAATATACACACGATGCACGTGAGTTGCTTGTGGGGGGTCACGTATCGACCGCTGGTAAGGCGAGATTGTGCGGCTCTGCAGGCGTCAGGTGTCAGATCTCATGGTGTCAGATGGTCGGGGACGTGGATCGTACGGGGACGTTAGATCTAACATCTAACATTATGACATGTCTCCTAGATGGACGATAAAGATGGAATCTGGAGGGTGACGTAGATCCAACAGCGTAGAAGATATCTTGAAGAACTATGCCTACGTGAACTTCGTCGGAGCCAAGGACGAGATCCTCGGCCCCGATGGAAGATCAGCAGGCACTGGCATGATCGTGAGACGATTATGTGTCAAGTGAACGGCTCAGGTGGCAGCTCCAACGGTCAGATTGGAGTGATGGCGACGGGCACTTGGAGCTGCTCTAGAGAGCTCTGGAGAGGATGGTTTGGGGGCTTTAAGCGTGTGAACAGACCTGCAACGAGTAGCTCTGACTCAGAGCTATGCTCCAGTCTAGGTTATTTAGACTAAAACCCAAAGAAGCGACGACGAATGGGGCTCGATCTCGTGGACGTGGTTGGGGAGATCCTAGACCTAGTCTCGGCTAAACAGATGATGATTAGGGTGGTCAGGTCATGGAGGAAGGTGGATGGTGATCGTGCATGGGTATCGGAACAATAGGGTGTGTGAAGGAGCTCCGACCGATTGGTCGGAGCTGGCGGAGGTGCGACGACGGTAAATGAAAGATTTAAGTGAATGAACTAAGACGGAGGATGAAGGGGTTACCTGAAGGTCTGGATGGGTTCCTGAGCCTCAGGCAAAGATGGTCATCGGGGTGATGGCCTCGACCAAGCGGCAGCAGGCGAGGGAGGCTTCTCGCAGTAGAGGTCCGATCATGAAGGGGGAGTGTCGGCGTCACTGCACCAAATCGACCACCAGTTGGGTCTTCAGACGGCTGTCACCACGCTGACGGTGTCTAGGGTATCGAGAGGGGGCGAGTCACGAGCTGCTGACCTGGGGAGGCGGATGAAGAGATCTTATAGTGCTCCCAGGTGGCTGGAGAAATCAGGAAGAAATGCGCGAACCGAGGAAGATCCGCACCTTCCTAAGGATCCGTGAGGGTACGAATCCACGTGGAAGGAGCGGACGAAGAATTGGGGCATGGGTTTGCACGATCCTTCCGGGATAATTGGGAGAAGAAGGTCCAGCGGAGCATTCGGGTCGGGTCAAGCCCTAAAAGAGGGGGTTGGCCTGAGTCAATAATCTCACGTGGGCCAATCACGAAAGCAGTAGGAAAAGACAAGATAGGCTACAGGACAAAATAGCAAGAAAAATAAAAAATAAATAGATTAAAACTATAAATGGATTTAAATTAAAAAATAAATAAAATGAAAAATGTTTATTATTTGTCAAGGGATTTTTCTGTAAAATTTCTTTATTTTTATGAAAAATAAATTATTCTATATACAATATATTGTATTATGTACATGTATATTATACCTATGTATTTTTTACAATAATTTTTAATTTATTATTTTTACAAAAATACCCCAATGTTATATTTTATTTATTTACAAAATAATTTTTGGAGTCTAAAACAATTTTCATTTTATTTTTTAAATTTTTTATAGGTATAAAATAAATAGGGAAGCATATATATACATGTATTATGTACAAGTGAGAGAAAGAATTTTATTCTATTTTATTTTATTTTTCTGATTTTTATTTTTTAGAAAATATACAAGGAACAAAAAACTTATTTTTATTTTTATTTTGGAAAAAATAAATGTTTATTTATACACATGATATATACATAATACAAGGTGGGCCCTATCTCTCTCTACTTATTTTATTTCGCGATCAGGCCAATACTGGCCTTCTCTTGGGGTTTGGGTCACTCAATATTTATTTTACATACTTCCTTCTTTTTCTCTTTATTCTTTATTCTTTTATTTTTGCAAAAATACATGCTAATAATGTAATATTAACACATGCATGCATATTGCTAAGTTATTGTATTTACACTATTTACATGATGTTTTGCCAATATAGGTAGCTAAAATAAAAGAATAAAGAGTGATGAACAAGGATTCATCACTTGCGCACATGCACCTTACACTATGCTCGTCATAGTTGAAGTGGTAGATGGTTGTATTTGCCGGAATGAGACAACAGCCAATGGAAACATTGAAAGTCACACACTGGTGGTGTACCCCAACCCAATCCAATGGCAACGAGGTCTAAAGATAGAATTTATGGGTTGCAATAAAGCTTCAAAAAAGGGATAGTCTACTGGTTCAAGAGGAAAAAGTCCTTATCTAAATGTTTGCTATATATAATATTCAAAAAAATATAAAGCAAAAACTCCAAAAAAGTGAATAGGTCTGATTGAAAATAAAATTCATGCCAGAGTATACATATGTGTATAGTCAATAAGAAAGCTTGAGCTTCAAAGTCATATATATGTGAGCCTACAGCCGGATGACTTGGCTACATTGGTCAAGCATCCTAGGATAGGTAGCTACACTGGCTACCGTCCATTCTTCTCTCTACCTCCTCTTCTTGAGCTAGTTGTACTCGAACTTAGAAGGGAATACCCTGCTTCTCAAGGAAAGAGTTGTTGGATTGGAGAATTAGGGTGACCATTTTGGAGAAGACTAACTTTTACTGCTTTAATCGAGGAGAGCCACATATCACATATACTGTCTAAGATAGATTCATAGTTATAAGGGTTTGTGTACGAGTTGACTTATTCTGACCTACCTATTGAGGAAACTTGACTAGGGTTTTGTGATTCTCAAAGGTTGTTGTGTTTCAAGTCTGTATCCCAAATGGTGTATGTGTGTTGGGGGGTTTGAGGCACCATTGGGGACGGGGGGTAAGGGAGTGCTCGAGGGATGTTGAGCACGAAATTCGAGGACGGAAATAAATAATAAAAATAATATATGTCGTTTCGTTGCTATCCCCAAAATCCCGTGTCAACAAAAAATATTGTTTTTTAAATTTTGCTACATATTAACTTGTATAGCGGATATGATCGAAGTCAGGGAGGCTACAATTCTCGAGGGTTATTCAATTAATCAGAAACTAATTCAAAGAAAACAAGAATCTCAAAGGACAACTATCCTTGGTTTTTGTGATTTTTTTTAATCTTTTTATTTTTTTATTTCTATTTTTTTAAATTTTTTCTAATTTTCAAATTTTTAGTGATTTTGATTTTGCAATTTTTTTAATTTTCAAAAAATAACAAACAATATGAATAAACTCAAGAACTACACACACCAACTCTTTTTGTAATTTTTCAATTAGTCAAAAATACTCAGAAAAAATATAAATAAAATGTTTTTGGGTTGTAGAAGTTCTAAAATATTTTTGAGAATTTTTGTAGATTTTTCGGATGTTTTTGTATTTTTCCAAAAATCAAATAGTGAGAAAACAAGAAAATAAGCATAGCCTGGAGTAATTTGCAATTTAAAAATCTTTTAAGTACCCAAAAGTCCGGGAAATTATTTTTAAGACATACTAGAAACAAATCTCAACAAACATGAACTGAAATCACAATTTTTGGATTTTTTTTAGAATTTTTTATGAATTTTTGAAGATTGTTGATATTTTTTAATTTTTTGGGTTTTATAAATAATTAATGCGTGAAAATTGGTCGGAAATTAAAAGACAATTAAATGCAACTACTCTAATTTTTTGGAATTTTCGGAATAATATTTGAATTTTTATGAATTTTGGAATTTCAATAAGACAAAAAGACATTGTTTTTGAATTTTAAATTATGATAAATAAGGACAAAATGCAATGAAAATTTTATGCTAAGAAGATAATCACATCAGGAGCATTGCACAATTTTCTCAAAATTTTTGGATCACAAATACCATTTATTTCAATGATAAGATCAAATAAATTATTGTTCTGTAGTTTAGGGACCAAATTGTGAATACTGCAAAAACTTTGGACTGAAATGGAAAGAATCAATGTTTTTTTGTCTCAAATAAATAATAAAAATTAACAAAAAGGCTAAAATGCAATTTGACCCATATATCATGAACTTGTCATGTGCTTGAGGCTCTAGCAGGGGCGTATTCGTAATTTTCAGAAGCTTTGGATCCCTTCACGTAATTTGTCCAAATAAATTATATTTTTTTAGAATCTTAGGGCTTGTTCTCTTAGTAACTTCAAAGGGGAGACAAAGGGGGCCTTCGCCCCTTGCTTCTTCTCCACGCAAGGGCGGCAGCGATGGCGGACAAGGTCTCTGTAGTGGTGTGGAGTCAAGGCGGCTGTAGGGAGGTGCGGAGGCGGTGCACCACCATGCGAGCTACGACGAGGGGGCCGCCGTAGAGGGGCGAGCGGCGCGTGGAGATCTTCGACGGGGGTGCGGGCGGCCCAGCTCTGAAGGTGGTGAAGAAGGATGGTAGCGGCGCACCACCGCATGTAGATGCCCGAGGAGACCGGACGTTGAAGGCCTGCAGGCGGCGGAAGGCGGCTGTTGGCGTCAATCTGGATGCGTGCGCTTATCGCGGCCAAGGGCAGAGGGTTGGCGGCGATCTGGAGGTGGTCTGGCGTGTGCCGCCCCTCGCAGTGAAGGGACGCAGGTCACGCGGAGGTTGCGCGCACGTCTGGAGGCGTTGGGCCGCCGTGCGGGTGGTTGGGAATGCGACGTCGATCGAGAGGGCCACCGCGGCGGTGCAAGGCAGAAGGAGGGGTCGGTTGCGGGCGGCAAAGGGCAGAGGGTCGGCGGCGGGGTGGCGACTTGCTACCGGCTTTTTTTTGAAATTTTTTTTATTGTAATGTGATGTAAACAGAAACTAATAAAAGAATTTTTTTTTGTATTATTTTTTATCCAAAAAAAAGAGATTAAAAAGATGAAGAAAATTTTTTATTTTTTTATATTTAATTTTTTTTAACTTTTTAATGTTTCCCTGCAAAACAAATGTTAGGTAAAATAAAAAAATGTTTTTTTTATTTATCTACAAATCGGGAAAATGAATGGAGATTCGACGGAGATGAGGGATTTGAATCCGATCTCAAGCCACCGTACGCGGCCGGAGTTGAGAGATCGTGGACAGTAGAAATAGAACGTGGAGAGATCGAGAAAATGAGATGAAAAATTGAGTCGGTGGCGGATCAAATCGAGATGGATTTTTTTAAGATCTAAATATAAAAAATTGATGATGGGAAAAAATACGACAAAATAAAATACGATTAAACTAAGATTAAAATGCGAAGAAAAATGTGGATCTCACCTTAGGAGCGGAAAATGGACCGTGATCGCCTCGACAAGGCCAACTCGCTATCACCGGACGGCTCGGAGGCTAGGCAACATTCTTGACGAAATTTCTCTCGGAGATCGGGCTCCTCTCTCTAAAGATTGATCAAGATGGAATGAGGGAGAAGGAGCCATATAAATAGAAAAGGGATGAAATTTGAATTTTGAATTTTTAAATAAAGAGATAAGGGCGATGAAAATTAAAATGAATTTTTGAATTTTTTGGTGGAAGGGAGATGAAATTTGAAATGAAAATAAAAGAGAGATAAAACTAATTACAAAATTATCTAATTTTTTTGAATTCTCGTAACTTATTTAATTTGAATTAAAAAATGTTATTTTTTTATTTTTTTATGAAGGTTAAACAAAAATAGGAACTATATACATATAATACATACATATATGACATAATACACAAGGGTAAATGACGAAATTAGCCCCTTTTTATTTTTAAAGAATTTTAATTTTTTTTATTATTATTTTTTCAAAATTAGTTAGATTAATTTACAATATATACAAATACAATATGCATACAATACATAGGAAAATTGCACAAACCACCCCAGAAAACCAACTTTTCAACAACTCTAAAAATTATGAAAATACAACCATTTTGAAGATAATTTAATTTCGAGTCCAATAGAACTAAGATTTATTCAATTTGAGCTCATATGGAGCCGGAATTGGTCTTTCAATTAGTGCTTAGTGGCTTTTTCCAAGTGTGGCTACTTTTATTCTATACATGATTTAATTGTGCAATCAATTTTAGTAGTTAGAACACATTTTTATTTACAACTTTGGTTTTGAATGTTATTTGATTTGAGGTCAATTAAGGTACAAATAAATTAGTGTCATTTATACAGATATATACAAAATAAATGAGAACACACATTTTTTTTTGGATTTTCTGGTTAAGGACCCTATTTCCCCCTACTTTATTCCTGGTCGATCAGGTCAAGTCTTGACCTTCTCTTGGGTTCGGGTCAGCCTGTATACAGTCTTCATTTTTTTATTTTTCTTTTTTTTATTATTTTTTTATTTTGTTTTCTTTTCTTTATTTTTTCTTTCTTTCTTTCTTTATTTATTTTAGGTTAAAATTAGTCAGAAATATACAATATTTACACAGATGCAAGTTAGTAAGAATATGAAGTTAACGTTATATGCAGGTGTTTTATAAGGGATTTTAAGCTAAAATAAATTAATAAAGATGATGAATCGCAGATTCATCATCCCCCTATGCTTTACCTTTGCTAGTCCCTTAGCAAACACTTATTTGAAAGAATAAGTGAAGAAAAAGAAAAACAAAAGAAAGGGAAAATGAAGAAAGTAGGACAACATTGAGTATTAAACTTATCTTCATAAAATTGTAGTTTGGAGCTTTGTCGGACCTTTGGATTATTAGTGTGTCGGAACGTCGATGAGACTTAGAATTTTAAAATCAACAGCCTTCAAGTTCTACACATCATTATCACAGTTTCGGCTCAGAAGTCATCTTAGATAAATCCTCTTCCCAAATCACACCCTATGAACATTGAACAATTGACTCATGTGTGTGAAAGGCTTTAGCTCTTCCCATCCAGAATCCAGACTACCATGCAAATCTCCTCTCCAATATCTCGTCCTCGGGGAGTCAGGTATTTCCTTTTAAGGTCTGTCGCGCTGTGTTCACAATCGAATTGGGGGAGAAGATAGAAGAAGGAGAAAAGAACTGGAGGGTGGCCAGTGTAGTCACCTCTCCTTGTGGAGCTGGCCAGTGTAGCCGAGTCTCCACCAAGATCTGCAGGTTTCTTGAAGCTTGGACCTTTTTGGTCAGATATTTATTTGGTAGTGGCTTCTTTGTATTTGGATTTTTGGTGGTTCTGCTTGGATCTTGTTGTGCCCCTACGGATATAGAATCTTTTGTTTGCGTACATTTTTTGGGGTCTTAGAAAAAATTGTGCCTAGCCGTCCATCCCATTTCCGAAGCTTTATTTCAACCCGTACTCCGATCTTTAGATTTCCATGCTACCAGATTAGAAACTCACACAGTCTTCCAACATCTCGTCTGAGTTGAGCTAAGTGCATAGTGTGAGAGTACAAATTGATTCCCTATTCCAAAGTTATACCCATAATGAAGTGACCATGTTAGACACTAAGAGTCAAACGCTGCACATTGTCATGTGGAACTCAAAGAATTAAGTCAACGACCCGAAGCTTCTAAAATCCTATTTCTCGGTGAATTTCCTCTGAAAATTAGGTGGATTAAGGTCCAACTAAGCTCCATTTTTCAATTTTATTCCAGACATAGTTTAAATGTCAATACTATCCTGAAAAATGCACATGTGAATGCAAAATATGAACAATGCAGAGAATTTTTTTTTTGAAAAGGAATGATGCACATGTGAAAAGAACACACATTTAAAAAAAACAATTTTCTAATTTTGAACTTTTTATGGATTTTTTTCTGGAGGAAAAATGCAGATGTGAAAGAAAGGGTTTTTTTTGAATTTTGCAAATTTTTATAGACTTTTGGTTTTGTAGTTTTTTTAAAGAAAAAGGGTTGGTAAAATATATACAAGTATATACAAGATTTTTTCTTCTTCTTTTTTTTGTGTGTTTTTTTTTGTTTTTGTTTTTCTTTGTTTTATTTACGCACGTGGATTTTACAAAAATATACACATAACCCCCCAAATAAACGTATTTAAAAGTACGAGTTATGTCTAAAGTATATATACAATATTTACAACACCCTCCTATACATAGGGGAAAACCGATGACGAGAATTTACAGACTCAAAAATAAAAAGACACGATATGAAGAACATTACCCCCTATACTTAGGGATATTAGGGTAGAGTATCCCTAAGTATAGGCAACAAAAAGAGTGATGAACATGACGAATATGAACAACACAAATCAATTACCCCCCCTATACTTAGGATAAAGCACATCCTAAGTATAGCATATATACACACACGGAAAAGGGGTGAATGATAAAACGGGAGAAGACAGAGTAAAACAAAAGGATATACAAGAGAAGTGGATGATCATGTATCAGACGCAGAAGATGGAATCAAAAGATCATCATTTGATACCACAGATATCGAATCAACAACGGACAGGAATGTATCATGATCTAGATATGGCTTTAGCAAATGTCCGTTCACAACAAATGGCTGTGTGTCAGAAGACAAGCCATATATGACAATACTCTCATTGTCACGCACAACTCTCACGATGAACGGTCCTGACCACTTGCTTTTCAATTTTCCTGGAAACAATTTCAACTTAGCATCAAATAACCAAACTTTTTGATTAGGGAAGGAAGTCTTTCTTCGAATGTTTTTATCATGCCAACGCTTGACTTTCTCCTTATACATAAGTGAGTTATCATATGCAAAGTCTCGGAATTCCAATAATCTGTTCAAATACAACTTCTTGTTCTTTCCTCCCTTCTCGTAATCTAAATTGCATACACGGAGTGCCCATAAAGATTTGTGAATTAATTCCACTGGCAGGTGGAAAGGCTTTCCATATAGCAATATGTAGGGAGACATACCTAAAGGAGATTTGTACGCCGTCCAATAAGCACATAGAACTGAATCAAGCAATTGGGACCAGTTCTTCCTATTTGGACGTACAAGTTTCTGCAATATCGTCTTGATTTCCCTATTTGAAATTTCTGCCAAGCCATTAGTCTGAGGGTGGTAAGGAGACGCAACTCTGTGCTCAATGGCATACTCCTTCACAAGCTTCTTTACTTCTCTATTAATGAAATGGCTTTCCCCATCTGAAATCAGCATTTTTAGTATACCGAACCGCGCAATAATATGATCCCTGAGAAAGGAACACTGTATGACTATCTGTGGCTCGGGTGGGAATAGCTTCCACCCATCGACTAACATATCCATGGCGAGCAGGATGTACTGAAATCCCTGACTGACAGTAAATGGGCCCATGAAGTCTATACCCCAAGCATCAAAAACATCAGAAATCTGTATATATCTTAGGGGCATGGTATCTTTGGAACCAACAGTTCCTCCCATTTTCTAACAATCAGTACAACCTCGAACATACTTTGTAGCATCCTTAAACAATGTGGGCCACCATAGACCACTCTGTAAAACCTTTGCTGCCGTGTGTTTCCCCAATGATGCCCACCAGATTCTAGTTTGTGACAGTGCTCAAGTACACTGGTGTGTTCCTCCTGAGAAATGCACCTTCTCCGAATACAATCTGCACCCTCTTGAAATAGGTATGGATCCTCCCACTAGTAATAATGAATCTCTAACAAAACTTTGTCTACCTTGTACTTCGACCAATCTTGTGGAACTTTCTTGGAGACAAGATATTTCACAATATCAGCATACCATGGGAGTGAGTCCACAGACAAAATGGTCTCATCTGGAAAGGTTTCAGAAATAGGAATCATGTTCTGCTTAGAGGTCTCTGTGTCTGTGATATGGGAAAGGTCATCTTCCACAACGTTTTTCACTCCAGGTTTATCTCTAATCTCTAAATCAAATTCCTGGAGAAGAAGGATCCATCTGATAAGGCATGGTTTGGCATCCTTCTTTGCCTGTAAGTATCGTATGGTCATGTGATCCGTGTACACAATAATGTGTGAACCGATGAGGTAAGATATGAACTTTTCTAGCCCAAACACAACTGCTAACATCTCCTTCTCTGTAACTGTATAATTCCGCTGTGCTTCATCCAGATTCTTGCTAGCATAGTGTATAGCAAATGGTATCCCAAACCTTCTCTATCCTAAAACCGCTCCAACTACGAAGTCTGATGCATCCGTCATGATCTCAAAAGGAAGAGACCAATTAGGTGGCTGTAAGACAGGAGCACTAGTAACCATTTCTTTCATTTGATTGAATTCAAGGGGAACTTTCTCATCGACAACAAAATCAGTCTCCTTACACAGAAGCTCAGTCAAAGGTTTGGCGATTTTGCTGAAGTCCTTTATGAATCGCCTATAGAATCCTACGTGCCCCAAAAATGACCTCAACTGCTTCAAATTCTATGGTGGCTCTAACTTGAAAATCACATCAATCTTAGCCGGGTCAACCAACATACCATGTTTGGAGATGACATGGCCCAATACAATCCCATTAGTCACCATAAAGTGACTCTTCTCCCACGAGAGAACTAGGTTTACCTTGCAGCAACGTTGAAGAACTCGGTCTAAATGAGCAAGACAAGTGTCAAAACTATCCCCATAGACCGAGAAATCAACCATGAAAACTTCAAGAAAATTACCCACCATGTCAGCAAAAACGACCAACATACACCTTTGAAATGTAGCGGGGGCGTTACACAATCCAAAGGGCATTCGTCTAAGGCGTAAGTGCCAAACGGACAAGTGAAAGTAGTTTTCACTTGATACTCAGGAGCGATAGCAACTTGGTTGTATCCCGAGTACCATACAAGAAGCAAAAGAACTATTTCCCTACCAACCACTCAATAATCTGATCAATAAAGGGCAATGGAAAGTGATCCTTCTTGGTAGTTGAGTTCAGGCATCGGTAATCTACATAGACACGCCATGAAGTAGGTACCCAGGTCGGAATCTCCTCACCGCGGTCATTCTTCACGATCGTAATCCTAGATTTCTTTGGGACCACATGTAAAGGGTTGACCCATTTGGAATTCAAACTGGGATATATAAAGCCAGCATCACAACATTTCTTGATCTCCTTCATGACAACCTCCCTTAGGTTTGGTTTTAGACAGCGCTGACATTCACGGGAGGGTTTACAGTCATCCTCTAGGCAGATATGATGCGAGCACAACGCTGGATTTATCCCACAAATATCTGAGATATTCCATCCTATGGCCTTGTGGTTTCTCTCAAGAACCTCTAACACGCGAGACTCTTGTTCAGCGGTCAACTACGAGCTGAGGATGACCGGAAACATTTGGGGGGGGGACCTGCAAGGAAGGCATATTTCAACGTAGATGGTAAAATCTTGAGCTCAGGTGGGGTCTGAATCGGCTCTGCGATAACCTCTGCTACTGTACTGGTAGACAGTTTGTGATCTATGCTCTGTAGACTATCCACCTTGGCTATTGACAGTTCGGCAAGTAGAATATCTGATAACTCTGTAAGGAATGATCTTTGCTCAGCAAGGAATGGTTCATCAGGATGTTCAATACTCTTATCAATGAATGGATCCTATATCTCAGCAATAATCTCAGAAAGATGTCTCTCATCTGTCCATAAATCAGGAATTCAACAAATGGCTCAGATATCTAGATCTCAGAACTCTGCTCAAACTTCTCATCGGTAACTATCTCAACTGGGCCACCAAGGGAACTCATGTCGACTGTGCTTTCCAGAGAGTCCTTTTGGGAAAGGAACTTCTGGGTATCCATAAAATCTGTGAAAAGATCTGTCTCTCTAAATTCAGCAAGAAAATTACAGTCATCTACCTCTGATATCACTTTCTCTATATCATCTGTTGCTGGTAGAGGTGATGGTCTAGGATCAGAGATCGTCTCAATTTTCACCTTGTCACTACGAGAGTGAAATATGATCTCTCCAGTGCCATAATCAACTGCTTCTTCGGCCGTTCGGAGGAACGGTCCACCTAGTATGATCGGGGTATGGAGTAACGGTGCAGGTGTGTCCATATCCATGACAACAAAATCAATAGGGAATTTCATTCCATGCACCGTTACAATAACGTCTTCTAAAATACCTCTTGGCCTCTTAATCGATCTATCAGCAAACTTAAGGATCATTCTAGTTGTTTTAAGAGGCCCTAACTGGAATTTAGTTAATAAAGGGGAAGGCATGAGATTAATGGAGGAACCGCTATCGAGAAGAGTACGGTCAAATTCTTAATCAAAGATATGGCAACGGATGTGAGGTGTTCCCTTGTCTTTCTTTTTAGGCGGCAGGTTACAGATGGCATGAACTGTGGCCATGGTCAGGATGTGTTTCTTTGTTTCCTTTCGTCTGTTCATCCTTGGTTGACTCTTTTGTGTACATGCCTCTTTCATTCCCTTTTTTACTGTAGGCATGTATTCCATGGCTTTAATGAGTGGCATCTTTAAGAAGATGTTCTGTAAGATCTCATGCACTCCAAGATCAGATAGTGTTGTTTTTAATTTTTGAATTTTTTTAGCTTTGAGAGCAGAAGGAAATGGCACAGAATCAGAATAAACATGCAAACGTTCATTTCCTTTACTCAAAAAGGAATCATCATGTACAAGAGGACAACTAGAATCAGTCTATATAGTGTTGTCCAATGTAGGTGAAGAAAAAATAGAATCTAAAACAGAAAGGGATGCTGCTGCTGGTGAAGAGGAAGAATCTGCGACTGGTATATTCTCCCTTGCTGAAGGTGATCTGCATCTGCCTGGTGAAGGTGGTGGTGAAGGCGGTGAAACTCTAGATGTGCTATACTGGGCCTCTCAACTGCTGGTGAAGGAGATGATGTAGAAGATGATGCTCTCTCAGTGGATTTATCTCCCAACCCCAACTGCTGCGTAGGCGGTTGCAATCTCCTACCGCTCCTGAGATGAATGGTGTCAGATAAACATGTAAAATCAAGGGACATACATGTCTCAGGGGTGGTTGGCCATTGGCTACCTGCTCCTTGCATTTAAAGTTGTTGGGGTTGGCTTCAACTTGTGCTGGAATCAGTGTCTTGGTGGTGGTCAGGTCGTCGATCTGCTGAGTCAGTTCATTCATGTTCTTCATAAGTTGGTCCAGTGTTGGATTAACTGAAGGGCCTCAAGGTGCTCATTGACTGGTTGTCACTGAGGCTGATAGTACGGAGGCTGTTGGTACCCATACGGATTCTGATAATAAGGAGGAGGAGGGGGGAATACTGTCCATAATATGCAGCCTGCTGCTGGTTAGGGTGAGGGAAATACATAGGCTGCTGCTGAGGATGGCCTTGTCTCCAGTTTTGGAACTGAGGTGGAGACTGATACTGAGGCTGGAACTGCTGGTGCTGGTACTGCTGCTGTCTACCTCCCTGAAATTGGTGGGTGGGTCTCTGACCCTGTTGTGAACCCAACTGGCCTTTCCCTGACGGACGGGACTAGTTTCACTTACGGTCAAACCAGATGCCATTCACCTCCTGAATACAAGGTGGAGGTGGAGACTGCTGCTTAGGAATGTAGGAAACTTCTTGTTGATACGGAAGTATCTGATGTGAATGCTGCTGAACCTGATCAGGTGTCTGCACGTAGTAGACATGCTGAACTGTGGATGGTCCTCCACTACTCTGCTTGGTGGAAGAAGTCTGCTCCCTAGTAGAGGTATTGGCTGCTGCATTCGTACTGTGGACTGCGCTGATTGAATTGACAAGAAGTTCCAGATGCTTTGTTATCTCATCTAGCTTATCTAGGTTCTTTGTCCTCTGCTCGATCACATGAAGCTTATCAAGTTCCTGGGATCGCTTTTCTATAATGTCCACTTTGGATAGGTGGTTTCCAATGATGGCCAGGTCAGTGCTATCCACCTTATCCACTTCTTTTATTGCCGTCATGTTGACATCCTTGTGGGGTACTGCAGGGGTGGTGATGGGTTGCTTCTGAAAAGCACGTGAAGAAGAAAGAGCTGCTGAACTTTCCGCCATCTCCTGAAAAATTTGGTACATGACATCCTCATCCTTATTGAAGTGACTTCCCCCACAAGCGGCATCTACCAGCTTCTGATTCTCAACGCTTAATCCCCCAAAGAAATTTTGTATTAGGCTTGTCTTTGGAATATCATGATGGGGGCATTTCTCCGTCAGATCTTTGAATCGTTCCCATGCTTCGTTAATAGGCTCTTGGGACATCTGGGATAAATTAGCAATTAAGGATCGCATTTGGTTGAGTCGTCCAAGTGGATAATACTTGTTCAGAAATGCGGACCTCAACTCTTCCCAAGTGGTGACAACCTTACTCAAGTGATTTAGCCAATACAACGCTTTTCCCATCAGACTAAATGGAAAGGCGGTCATCTGTACTACCTCTAATGGGACATTCAGGTAGTGTATTGTTCCACAAATGCGATCGAACTGCTGGAGGTGTATATAAGGTTCTTCACTAATGTTTCCATGGAATATTGGGAGAAGAGGCAAAATAGTAGGCTTAAGCTCAAAATGCCCATGAACCGCAGGGATTTGTATCCACGAATGTGTCTTTTCTGCCCCTCGATTATAAGCATCTTTTAGTGTAGGCTTAGGCTCTGTATGAGGTTCTTCTCCATTCCCACCTCCAGGGTTTCTGTTATCCCCCTCTCTCCTATCTTCTCTTTCCTGTCTCAGCTCGAGAATCATGTCTCTCAATGCGTTCTGAAAATTAGCCTACACTGCTATCAGGGCTTGAATCGTCTGAATGGAGGCTAACATGGTGCTGTTGATCTCGCTCTGCTTCGACATGGTTCCCTTTCCCTTTGGTGGCATCAAGTGTTCAGTGTCTAACTCTGAAAATGTGCATGATACTCGATTAGTGCTCAGAATTGATGGAGTCTCAGATATTAATTCGAGATTAAAGCCAATCTCAAAAAGTGGATTGATGGATGTTGTGAACGGTGAAGTGGAGGAAGATGAATATTCGAGAAGTTAGTCTCCTCGAATTGAAGGTGAACGGCTCGTTGTAAAATGAGTTCACAGAGTCCGAACGAGAAATACATCGGTCCAACATCTTCGAAAACAATAGGCAGGATGCGAGAACACGAGGATCAATGCAAGAGTGAAAGTGAATGAAGGCGCAAATTGCGTAGAAGGATCTTTACTGCTAGCAAGCAAACACAATACAAACCCACAGTTCATCAACTCAACTCAATATGAAGACCGTGAAGGTTCGGTCAATTATCTTGTCAATTTTAGAGTTTGGTGACAATACAATCTATCAGAGCATTTAAAGCGAGTTGTTAGGAATCCAATGCTCTCAGGAGACTGGCCTAATCTCAAATTAGATCTTTCCCAGCCAGTATAAATTGCGGACCGTTTACCGGCTACCCGATCAATTCAATCTGTTAAGGACGTCACGGGCCGCTTTACCGGCTACCAGAGAGATCCTCACTGGAGAACGACTAACCCAATATAGTAGCTAAAAAGAGTTCGGGCATGTCTCAATCCTAGTGTACGGGTCGCTCTCTCGCTCAAGCAAACCAAATAATGAGGGGGTTACTCTCCCCAAAATAATCTTTTTCCTTGTATTTTTTAGGGTCGTGTTTTCTTTAGCCGTCCTAGTTTTAGCAGTTATTACTTGGTTAAAATATATTCAATGAATCGCCTACCGAGTGTCCAATTTCCTTTTAATTTATGTGAGAGAAAACAAGGAAGGAGATCGGAAATGCCAATGCGCGATTAAAAACAATGATGCATGTAGAGGTTAGAAATGCGTACCTTGTCGCCAGCACTCTACATGCAAAATGATTCGCGCAGAATTTAAATATAGAAAAAAAAAACTACCCTCTATGATGCAAGTGAACCGTCCTAGATGATAACTTCTATTAACGGGCAAGAACAAGTTAATTTGACTAAGTCCAAATTATGTTCTACTCTATAGGCATTGAAATTCTTGTTTAGGGTGTTTGGACCTAATTAATTACCTACCTCAAGCAAATTAATTAAAGCAATCAATAGGTGGCTCGCGAAATCCACGGAAAACAAAGACAAATAAAGACGATGAAAACAAAACTGGTGAGGTCCCCCAAGTGCACCGGCACTTCGAGAAACAGACCCCGCAACAAATGAATGTTTATTTTACAAAGTTCAAATGGAAAAGAAACACACACTCTCTCTCTCATTTAAATTTTCTTCTTTTTTTCGTCTCCTTCACTTCTTCTTCTTCTCTTCTTCTCACGCTATCATGCGGCTTGGTGAAGAATCAAGCCGCCTCCACGTCGCTTGGGTGCTTCGGCTCTCCTAGGATCGCCTCCTTCATTCTGCGGGCCCTCGCAAGAAAAGAAAAGAAAATGGGGAAGAAATACAATTATCAAATATGAGAGAAAAGAAAAAAATGAAATGAAATGAATGTAGTGATATGAACAATGGAATGAATGGAAAAAATGTAAACAGATATTTACAACCAAGAATAGCAGGTCAAAAGAGAAACCTAACTACCTCGTCGTGCCTCCCCGGCAACGGCGCCATTTTGTTGAGCAGGATTTTGCGGGGTCGGAAAATAATTAATGAAAATGAAAGTTGTGTTGTTGCTATCCCCAAAAGCACGTGTCAACAAAAAAATATTTTTTTTAATTTTGCTAATTATTAACCTGTATAGCGGACATGATCGAACTCAGGGAGGCTACAATTCCCGAGGGTCAATTAATCAGAAACTAATTAAAAGCAAAACAGGAATCTCAAAGGACAACTATCCTTTGTTTTTGTGATTTTTTTGAATCTTTTTATTTTTTATTTTTTATTTCTTTATTTTTTAATTTTTTTTCTGATTTTCAATTTTTTAGTGATTTTGATTTTGCAATTTTTTTAATTTTAAAAAATAACAAACAATATGAATAAACTCAAGAACTACACACATCAACTCTTTTTGTAATTTTTCAATTAGTCAAAAATACTCAGAAAAAATTTAAAGAAAATGTTTTTGGGTTTTAAAAGTTTTAAAATATTTTTGAGAATTTTTGTAGATTTTTCGAATGTTTTTGTATTTTTCCAAAAATCAATTAGTGAGAAAATAAGAAAATATGCACAGCCTGGAGTAATTTGCTATTTAAAAATCTTTTAAGTACCAAAACTCCTGGAAATTATTTTTAGCACAAACTAGAAACAATTCTCTACAAACAGGAACTGAAATCACAATTTTTGGATTTGTTTATGAATTTTTAATGATTTTTAGAAGATTGTTGATACTTTTCAATTTTTTTGGGTTTTATAAATAATTAATGCAAGAAAATTGGTTAAAAGACAATTAAATGCAACTACTCTAATTTTCTTGGAATTTTTGGAATAATATTTGAATTTTTATGAATTTTGGAATTTTAATAAGACAAAAGACATTGTTTTTTAATTTTAAATAATGATAAATAAGGACAAAATGCAATAAAAATTTTATGCTAAGAAGATAATCTCATCAGGAGCATAGCACAATTTTCTCAAAATTTTTGGATCACCAATAACATTTATTTCAATGATAAGATCAAGCAAATTATTGTTCTGCTGTTCAGGGACCAAATTGTTAATACTGCAAAAATTTTGGACTGAAATGTAAAGAATGAATGTTTTTTGTCTCAGATAAATAATAAAAATGAACAGAAAGGCTAAAATGCAATTTCACCCATATATCATGAGCTTGTCATGTGCTTGAGGCTCTAGTAGGGGCGTATTCGTAATTTTCAGAAGCTTTGGGCCCTTCACGCAATTTGTCCAAATAAAATATATATTTTTTAGAAGCTTAGGGCTTGTTCTCTTCGTAACATCAAAGGGAAGCAAAAGGGGGCCATCTCCCCTTGCTTCTTCTCCACGCAAGGGTGGCGGCGATGGCGGACAAGGTCTCTGTAGTGGCGCGGAGCCAAGGCGGCTGTAGGGAGGTGCGAAGGCGGCGCACCACCGCACGAGCTGCGACGAGGGGTCCGCCGTAGAGGGGCGAGCGGCGTGTGGAGATCTTCGACGTGGGTGCGGGCGACCCAGCTCTGAAGGCGGTGAAGGAGGACGGTGGTGGCGCACCACCGCGTGGAGATGCGCGAGGCGGCCGGACGTTGAAGGGCTGTAGGCGGCGGAAGGCGGCCGTCGGTGTCAATCTAGAGGCGCGCGCTTATCGCGACCAAGGGCGGAGGGTCGGCAGCGATCTGGAGGCGGTCTGGTGTGTGCCACCCCTCACGGTGAAGGGACGTGGGTCATGCGGAGGTTGTGCACGCATCTGGAGACGTGGGCCGCCGCGCGGGTGGCTGGGAACGCGACGTCGATCGGGAGGGCCACCACGGCGGTGCAAGGCGGACGGAGGGGTTGGTTGCGGACGACCAAGGGCGGAGGGTCGGCGGCTGGGGTGGCGACTTGCTGCCGGTTTTTTTTGAAATTTTTTTATTGTAATGTGATGTAAACACAAACTAATAAAAGAAAATTTTTTTGTATTATTTTTTTATCCGAAAAAAAAAGAGATAAAAGGATGAAGAAATTTTTTTATTTTTTTATATTTAATTTTTTTATCTTTTTAATGTTTCTCCGCAAAACAAATGTTAGGTAAAATAAAAAAATGATTTTTTTTATTTATCTACAAATCGGGAAAATGAATGGAGATTCGACGGAGATGAGGGATTTGAATCCGATCTCCGGCCACCGTACGTGGCTGGAGTTGAGAGATCGTGGACGGTAGAAATAGAACGTGGAGAGATCGAGAGAATGAGATGAAAAATCGAGTCGGTGGTGGATCAAATCGAGATGGATTTTTTTAAGATCTAGATAAAAAAATTGATGATGGGAAAAAAATGCGACAAAATAAAATATGATTAAACAAAGAAAAATACGAAGAAAAATGTGGATCTCACCGTAGGAGTGGAAAATGGACCATGATCGCCTCGACAAGGCCGACTCGCTGTCACCGGACGACTCGGAGGCTAGGCAACTTCCTCGACGAAATTTCTCTCCGAGATCGGGCTCCTCTCTCTAAAGATTGATCAAGTTGGAATGAGGGAGAAGGATCCATATAAATAGAAAACGGATGAAATTTGAATTTTGAATTTTTGAATATAGAGATAAGGGAGATGAAAATTAAAATGAATTTTTTGGTAGAAGGGAGATGAAATTTGAAATGAAAATTAAAGAGAGATAAAACTAATTACAAAATTATCTATTTTTTTTGAATTTTCGTCACTTATTTAATTTGAATTAAAAAATGTTATTTTTTTATTTTTTATGAAGGTTAATTAAAAATAGCAACTATATACATATAATACATACATATATGACGTTATACACAAGAGTAAATGACGAAATTAGCCCCTTTTTTGTTTTTAAAGAATTTTAATTTTTTTTATTTTTTTATTTCTTTTAAAAATTAGTGAGATTAATTTACAATACAATATGCACAAAATACATCGGAAAATTGCACAAACCACCCCAGAAAAGCGACTCTTCAACTGTAACTCCAAAATTTATGAAAATACAGCCATTTTAAAGATAATTTAATTTCGAGTCCAATGAAACTGAGATTGATTCAATTTGAGCTCATATGGAGCCAGAATTGGTCTTTCAATTAGTGCTTAGTGGCTTTTTCCAAGTGTGGCTACTTTTATTCTGTACATGATTTAATTGTGCAATCAATTTTAGTAGTTAGAACACATTTTTATTTACTACTTTGGTTATGAATGTTACTTGATTTGAGGTCAATTAAGGTACAAATAAATTAGTGTCATCTATATAGATATATACAAAATATATGAGAACACACATTTTTTTGGATTTTCTGGTTAAGGACCCTATCTCCCCCTACTTTATTCCTGATCGATCAGGTCAAGTCTTGACCTTCTCTCGGGGTTCGGGTCAGCCTGTATACAGTCTTCCTTTTTTATTTTTCTTTTTTTATTAATTTTTTATTTTGTTTTCTTTTCTTTATTTTTCCTTTCTTTCTTTCTTTATTTATTTTAGGTTAAAATTAGTCAGAAATGTATAATATTTACACAGATGCAAGTTAGTAAGAATATGAAGTTAGCGTTATATGCAGGTGTTTTATAAGGGATTTTAAGCTAAAATAAATGAATAAAGATGACAAATCGCAGATTCATCAGGGGAGACGAGATCGGTGGGGACAATGGTGAAGATGCTCCATGGGTGCATGTTCATTCTAGAAAGCAGTTAGAAAAACTCCCGATTATAGGGCGAGGAGTGGATGGAAGGACCCTTCTAGGAAGGCTATGCCAGGGACAAAGGAGAAGGTCCTTTGGCAATGGGTGCTTCCAATGCGGATCAAGACAACACTGGGCAGCCTCCTGTCATAAGACAATACGATGTTTTTGATGCCGTGGCTATACTCACTGAGCACAGACGTGCCCTCGAGGTGGTGCAAGGGAGGTGTTTCGCAAGGAAGAGATCCTCATTGGCAAAGGTGGAGGTGCTCGACCTCTGTTCCTTGACATGTAAGACGTTGGTGCTGCGATGGAAGGAAAGTTCATGGGTGACATTGCAATGGTGAATCCTTTGTGTGTGATAGCACAAGGACTAGTGGAGCATGAGAAAAAGGTACTATGGTAGCTAAGCGAGAATAAACAAACGACCTTCTGTTGGCGTGATCCAAATCTGTTCGATGGACGCTTGGATCAAAAATGGCTGAAATCGGTGCATGTGAGAGGTATCATTTGGAAAAGTCAAGAGCATGTGCGAAAAATTCTTCAGGAGGTTGTCCCAGTTATCGGGATCATCTCGGATGGCTATAAAGCATGTGAGGAGGTGGAATTGATTGTCTGGGTGCAGGGGTGCAGTTCGGCGGTGCTGGGATGGAGGAGAGTGCAATACCGAGGTGAGGCTTTTGGCATCAAAATCGCAACTAGAGGGTCGTGCCTCTACCCAGGAGAGAAGGACGTTCATGGCATCGGGTCCTACAAAACTTGGGCATAAGTCGTGAAAGATATATTGTTGGCACGGTCGACAATCGAGCATAAAAGTCCGAACGCCGCAGCATTGCAAATAGTTGTGAAACTCTTTCCTCAAATCATGCATTGTAGTCAAAACATCTCTTTTCAGAGAAAACACCCTATTCCGACAGGGGCGGTATCATATCTCAAGGGGATCTTTAATGTGAACGGCCAGACTACATCACTGCTAGTCATGGCGGATTCGATGGCACTTGATGGTGAGGTGTTGCAGGCAACGGACCACTTAGCATGGACTGTTGAGAATGCGGATCCGGAAGGGAACTTTAGGCCAAACCCGGGAGCTGGACCCAGTAGTGAGATGTGGGTCGCTCATTCGATGGATTTGATCTGAGATCGAAAGAAAGTGGACTCGACTAAGGGTGACTCTGGGGCTCTCATTCCCACGCAGTTGGCGGCATCTTGCACTAGCGGCTCAGAGGCTCTGACGGCTTCCAGTTAATTTGCAAGTCTGGAGCTTGTCAGGGGGGACAAAGATCTGAACTTGGTGAACTTGCTGCTGCAAGGGAGGCTGGCGGCAAGCGGAGAGAGTGCGTTGGTGCGTAAACCTCTAGAGGTGGAATTGGAGGGCATCAATGTCGGTTGTAATGGTGTGTAGGAACGTCTGCATGTCAGCGAGGAGCTGGAGGAGAATCTGGAAGGAGGATTTGAGAGCTTCGTGGAGGGGTGTGGCCGAAATGGGTATGGAGAGGTGGTCATGGAGGGTTTGGCAGTGGGGAGCTTGGTAGATGGGCATGCAGTAGAGCTCGTGGGGAAGGACGAGGGGCGTGAGGTAGAGCTCGTGGAGAGTTTAGCGGTGGGGAAGGAAGAGGGGCGAGAGGTAGAGCTCATGGTCCTTGGATCGAGGAATCAAGTGGCACAATATCCATCTGGTTCGAGTAGTGGGCCTGGAGGTGTGGAGGCCCAAAGGTGCATAAGACTCGGGGGAGTATGTCTCAATGGTTTGGTGGCTCCATGTGTGTGACAGAGGGGCTAGCTAACGATGGGTCAGTTGGCGTGTTGGAGCCTTCGCTGAAGGCCTCGACTGCAGGGAGTTTCAGGGGGAGGCTCATATGCTGTAGCAGGTGGTTCTGGAGCAAATGGTCAGTGGCAGAGATAATACAAAGGTCTATTTGGAAGGGGAGACATTTCGAATGCTCGAGAGGATCTAGAGTCTGGAGTTTGTTTGGTGAAGGGGTTAGCGAATAAGTCGACTAAAAGGAGGAGGAGTGCGGAGATGGTGGCAGATGAGTAGCAACTGGAAACTTTATACCAACCAAGGGCTTCTAGTGACCCAATATGGGGAAGGTGAAATCGGTTCAACCCTTTAGACTATGGTTTTGCCGAGTGTTTGGGGGAAGGCCAACCACAACCGCCTAAGAAGAACAACATTGTGGATAAATGAAGATGCTCTCTTGGAATGTGAGGGATCTGATCAGACCTGAAAAGCGCCTAGGTGTCGTGAATTTATTCAGGGAGGCTAAGGCGGATATCTTCTTATTGCATGAGACAAAGATGTCTCGCAGTGTATTGGAGGTTAGTGTGGAGGTTAGAATTGGGCATAGTTTTGAGGCCGCAGAAATGGAGGCACAGGGGGAGGTAGGTGGGCTTGTCACGGGATGAAGGATGACTTTGAGGCGGTGGCGGTATGGAGGTCCACTTTTTCACTCTCGGTCCATCTAAGGTGTCGTAAAGATGACATTTCTTTTATGGCAATGAATGTATATGGACCTACTAGTAGTGGGATGATGTCTTTAGGGGCAAACTTGGTGCAGATGCACTATGAAGAGGTTGAGGGGCTCTGGCTTGTGGGGGGTTTATTTAAACATTACGTTGTTGCCCGATGATCGCTCGGGGGGATAACGACTCGGTGGAGTTTTTGGAGAGGGCCAATTCTGCGGCTATAACAATTATTGATGCGACAGGTTGTGTGTATACATGGTGAAATGCGAAATCAAGATCGAGACTAGACAGGTTCCTACTCTCTATTGAGGAGGTAGAAAGGTTCCCGCTCTCACGGGCGTGGGCCCTTCTGTAGGCGTACTCAGATCATATGCCCATTCTATGGTCATCTAGAGAAGAGGGAAGAGACAGGTTCTTCTTTCGCTTCGAGCGGTCGTGGCTATTGGAAGAGAGATTCAAGGAGTTGTTGGTTAATCGATGGAGAGGCTAGAGTCCAGCTGGTTAGGTGGTCGGGAGTTTGAAGTCTAAACTAGCACTACATAGGTCCTTCGTGAAGGGGTTCAGGAGAGGTGAGACTGAAAAGAAGATGGGTCGGGCGTAGGAGGAGGTAGTTCGCCTAGATGGTTTAGATGACTTGAGAGGTGATGAATCTGCATTTCATCATCTTTATTCATTTATTTTTGCTAAAAATTCTTTATAAACACTTGTATATTAATAAATCTATATTCTTACTAACTTGCATCTGTGTGTAAATATTGTACATTTATTAATATTTTAACCTAAAACAAATAAATTAAATAAAGTAAAAATAAAGAAAATAAAAGATTATATATATGTAATACATACAAGATGAATCAAACCCCGAGAGAAGGTCAAGACTTGACAAGATCAACAAGGAATAAAGTAGGGGCAGATAAGGCCAAAAATCACTAAAAAATACTTGATATGTTCCTCAACTATATAATATTGTCTATAATACAAATTCTTTAATTATTTTACCACATAACCCTTTGTAAATAATCATGATAAAAGGCTCTTGTAAACAACAAAAATAATTGCAAAATAAATCTGTGAGTGTAAACAATCACACTCTCTAGAGGCCATAAAAGTATAAACTTTCAAGACCAATATCTTTTCCATCTGAACCCGAATTGAATAAACCTCACTTCCATCGTATTCTAAATTAAATTATCTTTAAAATGGTAGTAGTTTCATAATTTTTAGAGTTACGGTTTGAAGAAGGTTTTCTAGGGTGGTTTTTGCAATTTTACCACTTATTTATTGTATTTATTTATTCACATTTGTTTTTATATATAACGTATTTTAAAATAATTATGAATATTGTTAAATAATTATTTAAAATAAAAATATAAAAATATGAAACATAAATAACATAATTTCCTTATTTAATTATGTGTATAATGTGTCATATGTATACATTATACGTATATAATTAATTTCCTTAGATAACCATTACTAAAAAAATTAAATAACTAATGGTTATTATTTAAATTAATAAAATGATGAAAATGAATTATTTAATTAATTAGTAATATAAATAATATACTATATGTATATAATTCACTTAATTCCTTAATTAACACACCATTAAAGTAGCTCACCATTAAGCTTTGGATATTTATTATTATTTTTAACTAATATAATTTCGAAAATTATTAATTTAATTAATTAATTAATTCTACCATTAACATCTTCACATTTATTCCCTCCCTATTAATTCATTTTTGAAATTCAATTTTTTCTTTGTATTTGGCTCCTTCTCCCTCATTCCAATTGGATCATGCCTTTGAAGAGAGGAGCCTATTCTCCAAGAGCAATCTTGTGATAGAAAGGTGCCCAACCTCCGAGTCGTCTCGACCTTCGTGAAGGCCATCACGACATTCATCCACTTTATTTTCATCGTTAGTCTAGATAATTTTAGATTTAATTGTTGTTTTGATTTCATTGTTCAATTTTAGATCGTAGTTCTTGATCAATCATCAGGTTTGATTTCGATCCGATTCCGATCACCTCATCATTCTCTATCTCCCTAAACATCTTCACATTCTCTCTCTCGTGATCTCTCACCTCCAACCATGTACAGTGTCTGGTGACACGGTTCCAATCCAACACCACCTACGGAACCTCGTCACCCAGTGATTCTTATTTGATTTTTTAGACCGAGATGTCATACTCGAGTTGTTATTTTATTTTATTATAGGTACAGGAACTTCAAAAAATATATACAAAAAGATTTAGGCGATGTCCACTGTCACCGCCCTGCTTCATCGTCATCGCCGCTACTCCTGATCAGCCCTCTGCTTGGAGCAGCCACCTGCGAGATGCATCAACACCTTCCTCGGACACCATTGCAAAGCAACCGCAGATCGGAGAAGAATCCATTGTTCCCTCGAAGATCTCGTCGTCGTGCACCTGCAAGGGTCGCCGCCCTCCTTCACCGATCGTCGGCGAGTCCCGCAGTCATCTCCACCGTCGTCACTCCAAGGATTCATCACCACTGTCCACTCAAAGTAGCACCAACTCCCTTCGCACGTCGGAGAACACCATCACCTGGATATCATCTCATAGCGCATGGAGCAGCTCCTCCACTGTAGTCCCGATCAGCTCGACCACCACCGCTCAACGATCAAGCCTTTGCCTCCAGCAAACCCTCAAAGCAGATCCTTGCCTCCCACCATCATCAGAACTCTGCATCACCCATCGCGAGGCGTCACAACCCTCGGCCCCGAGAATCACCAGATCTCGTCCCTCGCTCTGCTGTCCATCGAAGGACCACTACAGTGCGAAGTCCACCTCTGTTCGTCGTTGCCGTCTAGAGATGTTATCCAGATCCATCCATGCTTGAAGGAGCCCTCCATCATAGGAGAACACCATTCATCGCTTGCCGCCTAGAGCAACAGCTCCGCTTGTAGCACCGTGACGCCATCTCTAGCGCTCGGAGAAGAAGAGTGGCTGCTGCCCTATTTTTGGCTTGGAGAAGAAGAAAACAACAGAGCTCCCACCGCTTAAACCCTAAGCAGCACAAGTGCGGAGCACGTGCGCCTGCTTAAATACCTGTGGGAAAATTGCAGCCAAGCCCCCGACATTTCGAATTCACAAAAAGACCGCCACCAGTTCAAGCATGTGTGATGCACGTGATTCACTGGGTAATTTGCGAATTTTCCCCTCTTTTATTTCTTATTACTTTTTGATGCAAAAATATTATAATTGCATTTTAGTCATGTGTTTTCAGAATTGTATTTGCATGCTTTTTTATTGAATAAACTATAATTCGTGCTCAATAAATTCTCTAAAAATTAAATTGAGTTCATGTTACTTGTCTCTTCATAATGTAATTTTCTCATTGCTTTTTATTTTCTTTTGATATTTTTAGAAAAAAATGTTGCATTTTTCATTGTTTTAAATTATAAAATTCATAAAAATTCGAATATTACATCAAAAAATCCAAAAAATACAATAGTTTTCTTTTTTGTTTTTTATTTCCTTTGTAAATCTCGTGCATTAAATATTTTTAAAACCCTAAAATTTTAAAATATCAAAAATCTTAAAAAAATCATAGAAAATTGTAGAAGATCCCAAAAATAGTGATTTCATGTCCTCTTTGTAGATAATTTCTTATAGTTTTCAAGAAAAATAAATCCAATAGTTTTTGAGTTGATTTGATATTTTAAATTGCAAAATATCCCTGCTTGGTCACCGTTCAGCATTAATTTGAGTTTCTGATTTTTATAAAATCCATAAAAACTTGAAAAATCTTTGATAATCAACAAAAAAATTATAAAACGTATAAAACTCAAAAACACTTTAGTCTGACTTTTTTTATCATTGTTACTATATTTTAAAAATCTAAAAATAGCCCACCTTTATTTTTATATATAACTTATTTGAAAATTATATGCTTAAAAATTAAAAAATTGCAAAATTAAAATCCAATAAAAATAAAAATATATAAATATATAAATTAAAAATAATAAATATAAATATCAAAACTAATAGTTTCTTAGAATTTCCTTCTTTATTTCATTGATTCTTTCATTGTGTTAATAACCATCGGGATTTTATAGCCTCCCTGAGTTTGATCCGATTTTCTGTACATGTAAATTACCGAAGCACCCGAGCAAAGCGGAGGTCGGATTTTTCATTGACCGACGAGAGAGAGCATCGAGAAGGGCATGAGCTTTTTGAAGAGCATACACTTTTAGCATAGAATTTATTCTTCAAAAAATATTATTGTAATTAATTTGTAAATAATTTTGGCACTTGCCCCCTTTTTTGTTTTCTTAGAGACACTTGGATACTATTATTCAGGGTTTGTTTCGCCAAGTATTGGTGCAACAGGGGGACCTCACTGTTGTTTTCTCATTGTTTTTATCACTTTTTATTTGTTTCTCACAGAATTGTATTTTCTGACTTTATTTTATTTTGTTTTCTGTAAGTGAAGCCCCTAGCCTTAGGTTTTATTTTGTTGAGCCAGGTAGTTATTAGGTCCAAAGCCCTAAAAGAATATCAGTTCTTATAGATCGTTTGGACATAGGCAACTAATAACTTGGTTCTTCCCTAATAGAATTTCCTAATTAGGACGGTTCTCTCTTACATTTGCATATAGTTTAGTTTTATTTTTATGCATGAATCATATTGCATGTAGAGTGCTGGAGTCAGGTATGCACCTCTATCTCTAGCATTTGCATCTCATATTTTCTCCTGCATCAGCTTTTTCATTTTCCTCTCTCTGTATTGTGGAAATAAGAATAAAGGAAATCAAAAAAAAATTTAGATGTGTTTTTATTCAAAAATATCAAAAAAATGTGAAAATTGGAAAATAAAAAATTAGGACTGCTAATATCATTTGGTCCCTTAAATTAAACATAATTGTTTCATATCATTATCCTGGGGAGAGCAACCCCCTCATTGTATTCACATTTTATTTGCCACGTACACACTAAGGATTAGTGCCCCAACCTAGACCTTCCTACGTGTTTGTACAACTTTGTGTTTGATCACCTAACTCGAAAATTGACAAGATTAATGGCTGATCTTTAACGGTCATCACCGAGTTGAGTAGGTGAATCTGGGGTTGTATTGCATTTGTATGTGCTTTGTATTGAGTTTATCACTTTCATTTTCTCAAGATCATTAGTAATCACCTAAAAAATCATCACTCATGTTTTCCCTTCCTTCCACCCTTTGAGGGCTAGAAGCTGTCCAACGTTTCCCAAGCTCGGATCCCTTCACTCTGGCAGGTCAATGATCACTTTGATCTTGATCAAGATTTCTT
This sequence comes from Ottelia alismoides, assembly GCA_037367405.1. Taxonomy (NCBI): domain Eukaryota; kingdom Viridiplantae; phylum Streptophyta; class Magnoliopsida; order Alismatales; family Hydrocharitaceae; genus Ottelia; species Ottelia alismoides. The sequence goes on from JAZKJV010006761.1 coordinate 642,149, forward strand.
TGAGCCTTATATTTCTGATCTAGTGGACATCTTTCTTTGACTTCGATAGAGAACCCATTATTTCAGTTTGATTGTTCGTTCTTTTCCTTTAGTCTTTCTGATTTTTGCCATCTCCTCAAGGGTTATCTGCGGGAGATATGTTCTTTGTCCTCGGTTTCATTTCCTGGATGTACATCCGATCTATCGGATTACGAGACTGAGTCTTATGATTTTTCTTCTGAGTCTGAGTTGTCTCTCCTTGACAACCCTCACGAGGATGACCCGATCTATGAGATATTCGATGATTTACCTAAATTCTCTACATTTTGTGCATTGGATATCATTGAGTTTCATGATTTTTATTTTCCATATCATTTTGAGATGATGATTAATGTGGAGGACTGATGACCCGCTAATGCAACTCGGGTTAAGGAATATCTACGGTCATTGCAACCCGAATCGTAAGGCACAATCAACAAGAAAAATCAGACCACCAGAGAAAGAAATCAAGTACAAAAATCAAGGCAAGCGGTCTTGTTATTTATTTAACCTGGTATAGCCACCAGGGTCGAACAGAAGTAGCATGGGAAAGTCCTACGAAGTAGTCGAGAAATAAAAAAAGAATTATTTTATTTTTTGGTGGTTTTTAATTTTTAACATTTTTTATATTTTCTATTAGGAAAATGAATAAGGAAGAGAGAGAAAAATTGCACTCTAACAATTATTTTCAAGGTATAAAAAGCTCAAAAATTCAAAATAAAATTGTTTTTGTTTTAAAATATTCAAGTGTTTTTGGTATTTTATGGGATTTTTATGATTTTTATATAATTTTCCAAAAAAGAAATATAAAACTAACAAATAGTGTACATTTTGGATAGAAAGGCAATTTTAAAATATTTAAAATGCCTCTAAAATCCCGGCACCAATTTTATGTGAAAATAGAAAATAAAATCTAACTACAGAACATGAAAACACATTTTTCTAATTTTTATGAGGGTTTTAGTCTTTTTTAATTTTTAGGTGTTTTATAAATAAATTATTAAATGAAAATACTATAGAAATTTAAACACAATAAAACAAGCACACAGGAAATTTTTTTAGAATTTTTAAAGTTATTTTCTATTTGTTATTGGTTTTCTAAATTAGACAAAAGTAATTTCGAGGGTTTTTTATTTTTAGAAAATAACACATAAACTCAAAATACGTCACAAAAATTACCAAAAATATTACTCAATGGCAGGAGCTACTAGTAATTTTTTGGGAATTTTTAGAGTAGTTTTGATATTTATTTAATTAAAAACAAAACACACAGGTTATAGGGACTTAAATGCAATTATTTTAAGTTTCTGGATTAAACATTAACATGCATAAAAAGCTTGGGGTCGATTCTGCAATTTTTCTAATTAATTCAAGCACATGTGTCGAATCCATGTTCACGAGGGCATAAATGCAATTTCAGAAAATATTTCATTCAAACATTACCATCTAAAACGCCCATGACAAAAATTGCAAATATACCATAGTTTACATGACGAAGCACGTGTCTCCAAACATGGAGGACTAAATAGCAAATACCAAAAACTATCGGGATTGGAATGCAAAATAGGTTTAACTACAACATTATTTCATAGACTAAAACGTAAACAAAAACAACTGCATGGGACAAAGGGAAATATACCCTTGCAGCACGTGAGGCATGCGTGGAGGGGGCACGTGGCGGTCATTGGAGAAGGAGTGGACGTGCGGCTCTCATGGATGTCAGGTGTAAGATCTGGCGGTCAGGGGCTGTCAGGGACATGGAACACGCGTGGATGTCAGATTTGACATCCAACAGCCTGACTCCTTTACGGTAGCTGCGATCCGGATAAGATCTGGCAGTGCAGGGCTGATCCAACGGCGATGGATCAACCTGGACGAATAGGTCTTGGGTGATCTTCACCAGAGCCAAGGAAGAGATCCTTAGCTCCAATGGTCTATCGGGAAGCTCCGGATGGATCGTGGAAGGCTTCCGCGTCGATTGGATGGCTCAGATGAAGACTCCACCTGCCGGATGGGTGTGACGACGAAGGTGGCCTGGAGGGACTCCATCAAGCCTTGGATAGGTGGAATGAGGACTCCTAAGCATGTGCAAACACCTGCAAAGGGTAGCTGGGACTCGAGGCGATGGTCCGATCCTAGTTATTGGAACCAAAAGTGAAAGAAGCGATGGGGGGCGGACTTCGATCTCTGGAGAAGGCGATGGAGGAGATCCAGAACCTAATCTCAACTAGATGTACGATGATCAGGGTGATCCGGGTGCAGAGAGAGATGGAAGATGAGTGTGCGGTACGATCGGAGTAGTTGGGAGTGGATGATGGAGCTCCGACCGGCTGGTCGCAGCAAACGATGGGATGGCAGCGCTGAGAGTAAAGATCTGATCGATTGTACACAAGCGAAGGATAAAAGGCTCATCTGAAGGTCTGAATCGACTCCTGACCTCCATGAGAGGGTGGTCATCAGGGTGATGGCCTCGACCGAGCTACGAAAGGCATGGGAGGGTGCTCGCGGTGGAACACCAGCCACGATGGTCGAGCTACGGCTTTGCTGCACCAAAACGATCGCTGAGTGGCACTCCAGGCAGCTGTCACTCAGCTGGAGGTTGCTAGGGTATCAAATGGGAGCGAGGCACGAGCTACCATCCTAGGGGAGAGGATGAGATGTTAAATAACATTCCTAGGGGGCTGGAAATAATGGGTGAGGGCGCGTGAACCGAGAAAGATCTGTGCTTCCCTAGGGATCCATGAGGGTCTTGGATCCATGGGGAAGATGCGGGCGAAAAAGTGGGGCGAAAGGTTGCACGACCTGCCCGGGAAAATTAGGAGAAAGAGGTCCGGCAATGCAGTCGGGTTGGGTCAAGCCCTGGAAGAGGGGGTTGACCCGGGTCAATATTCCGATGTGGCCCAATCAGGAGCGACAGGGGAAGGAGATAAAAACCTCTACAGGACAAAATAACAAGGAAAAAAAGATAAATAAATTAAAAATAGTAAATGAATTTAAATTTAAAAATAAATAAAATTAGAAATGTTTATTATTTCTCAAGGAATTTTCCATGATTTTTATTTATTTTTTTGAAAAATAAATTACCCTATATTCAGTATATTGTATTATATACAGGTATAATATACCTATGTATTTTGTACAATTATTTTTAATGTATTGTTTTTACGAAAATACCCTAATTTTCGATTTTATTTATTTTTAATATAATATTTGGAGTACAAAATAATTTTTGTTTTATTTTTATTATTTATTTATAGGTATCTAATAAAGAAAGAAGGAAATTTATATACATGTATTATGTACAAAGTAGAGTGAATTTTAATTTCTTTTTATTTTATTTTTCTATTTTTTATTTTATTTTTAGAAATATATACAAGTAGGTAAGAAGAAGGTTTTAGTTTTATTTTTTCCAAAATAAATTATTTATTTACACCCATGATATGTACAATATAGAGTAGGCCCTATCTCTCTCTACTTATTTTATTTGGCGATCAGGCCAATGCTTGGCCTTCTCTTGGGATTCGTGGTCACTCTGTATTTATTCTAAATACCTCCTTTCTTTTTCTTTTTGTTTTTCTTTATTCTCTTATTTTTACACAAATACATGCTAATTATGTATTATTAACTAATGCATACATATTGCTAATTTATTGCATTTACACCTATTTACATGATGCTTTGCCAAGATAATTAGCTAAAATAATATAATAGAGAGTGATGATTAGGGATTCATCAAGGACTCCATGGCCGATCCTTCTTTCTCCACGTACGATTTCTTAGTTTCAATCATTTCACTCCATTCTGACCCTAAGCCGAAGCTTTCTTTTATGCAATTGGTGCCCGATTTCATCTACACATCTATTTACTCGATAGCAGACACTGCATGGTTGCTTATTTGGGTGTCATCATTACACTCTTGATCACGTTGTTGTTCTCACTCCGAGATAACAACGACAGTACAATATTCGCATTACAGATGTCATCCTTGAAGGATATGGGGAGATCCTTAAGCGCATCATGGAAGCGTGTGGATTACATCGAATGTGGTCGGGAGCAACTAGTCGTACTAGTTGCTCGATGCAGCGGAATTTAAAAAATTTCAATGTGATGAAGCAACATGATCTAAGAACCTTTCTCGGATCGTTTCAACTAAACCACAATTAGGTATAGGGTTTACCTCTTGAAGGGTGGTTGCAATCGAGTCTCTAAACGAAGAGACCTCCTGTCTCAAGTCCGATCCAACGGAGGAGACGCTTACGAGCGCGTGGATGAGACGCGTCCTTCTCGCTATCCATGTTGATGATCCAAGCGACGGATCTCCTATATCGACACACAAGATCCAACATCTTCTTCACGAGCAAGGTGCATCGAAGGAGATGGAAATGTACGACTAGATGATCACACAGCATAATGATGATGCTGCAGCTATATCAACTCTCTAAGGCTCCATGATGGACGGCCACAAGAAAGTGAGGAAGAGAGTCTTGGCGTGTAGAGAGAGAGGGGGGGGAGAGCATTAGTTTATGTTGTAAACTTGTTTATCGAAGAGCAAGGGGTGCCTCTTCTTATATAGGGTTTTGGGATCCATGGATCTCAATCCATGGACAATACAAAATTAATGGATGAGATTGATTTGTGTTTCTTTCAATGGCTATGATGTTGTTGTAAAAACACAACAACAATTAATTTAATTTAAATTAATATATAGATAAATCAATATAATTAATTTCAAATCAAATTAATTAATTAATCTTAGTGATAATGAGAAGATTGATCTTATCCCTTAAACAAAGGGGAAAACAGGTCTATCTCCTCAATATTTCATGAGATCCTATTATCTCATGAGATCTCATTATCTCATGATATCTCCAAGATTTATAACAACATTTGTTGTAAATTATTTCACAAAAATAATTCATAATTATCTTGTGAACATTGCAACCATGCCATTGGAAAAATGTAAATCACATTCACATCCCAAAACAAAATGTAAATTATATTTTCATTTAATCATCCAATGTGAATCCAATTCACATCAATAATTAATTAACAAATATAAATCCCAATATGCTCTCTATAATATATTATAAACCATATTTTTATTATATCTGATTAATATGGATAGTGTTATCCACACTATTCATATCCATGATAATTGAATCACATTTAATCATCTTGGATCTCTATTCTCATGTGCCCAAATAATATGAATAACATTCGCATTATTAACACCTTTGATAATTAAATCACATTTATTTATCTTTGATAACTCTCCTTATAATATGAATCAAATTCATATTGTTCATGAAAATTAAACCACATTTAATTTTCCATTTTCTCAATGCTCAGATACATATATCAACAATGAAATTATCCATGAACTCTTTCAAGGATAATGCTCTTTCTCCACGAATACTTGGAGATAAGGACAGTGTGATTGTATTGTTCCACATATAGTAACTTGGATATTGAGATCACATCTCAAATCCAGATATTTCAGACCTTCCATAGATTCTTCATTAAATCAAGACTGCAAATCTAATCTTCTCATTACATCTGAATCACATTCAGATCAATGTCCAGCATTTGAACTAAGATCAAATTACTTCTCTATGAAAGGAGTCACTAAAATCCAGACCTAATTCATTACTCCCTCGGAATGGAAGTGTCATGGTTATACAATCGTTTATGATTATATCACCCTCAGGTATTCCTAATACCTGTACATCCTACATACTGGAAGACCAAGAACAAATCCGAAGTTTTAGATCTCTTTTTAGATTGTTTCCTTCAGGATTTTATCAATAAGGTTCTCATTCGATCATTGGGCGTCGGTATCGATCATATACTTTCCAAAAGCATATATCATACACAGGTGTTGATCATATACTTTCCAAAAGCATATATCAAACCTTACAAATTCAGTCACGCTTCCAAAGCAAGATGACCACGGATGGAATTTGATTCTTCCCAATATCTCATGAGTGAGATCATGTCTTCCGATTCAACAATGAACATGTATGATCCCTTTGAGAGATCGCATTACTCATATGTCCTTGCATGCACACCAACGCGCTGGTGTATAGACTGTGGTTAGGTTATCAACCTATTGGTCTGCCAAATGTACATACTCAAACATATAGTAACACATCTACCTCTGGTCAGAAGATACGTGCTTATATCGTGATAGCATGCGTCATAGGTCTTTGGTTATCTCGATCTCGTTAAGTCAACTCTTTGACCTAACTAATCTGACACCTCCGAATCTCTATTACTGTGCAGAGGACATGCATCAAGAGGTCAATTAGATATCAACCAAATGAGAAAGGATTGCCATCTCCTACTCAGGCTGGAGATCATCTCTTAACAACATTTGAAGGTGCTTGATGAGTCCTCAATCTAAATCTTTAGCTATTCATCCAAGCACCAGTCTCCATGATTCAATAATTAAATCAATAGTTGTATGATCATTAAGATGGCCATGGTACATAAACCTAAATCTACTAAGGGACCTATTATGCAAATTAGTTATTCTTCATTTCAGATCAGGGAATGATATTTGCAATAACATTTATTGCATAAAGGCCCATCGTTGGCTCGCATGTCCAACAATCTCCCACTAGCCCAAAGAGCCATTAATGGGCTAATCATTTAAACATGCACTCATGTGACAATCATAGACTATTTATAAAAATAGCTAGGTAAGCTGATCAGTCACTCTATTTCCAAGAGACTATGCCAAGTCCTTTTACAGCACCTGCATATCCCCAGTAACAGTGCTCGCATCCAATGTGAATGTTGCATCTTATGCAACCAATACTCAAATTTGTTAATTATAGTGTCCTTGACACTGTAGCTCAATAATTATTATAACTAGTATTTTCATTATTTTTATCAGAATACCCTTATTCCTGTAGATCTCTATCTCCTAAGGTATCTGCATTTAAGACCTTTTAAATCTACATCTATAAAGTCTTAATTTCTTGAAGATAAGACTTTGAGATCACTATCTCTAAGTCTTGTCATCTTTGAAGATATTGTTATTACTGCAATCAAGTGTTTTATTTGCATAGTAGGATTAGTATCATTTTATTGGTCCCACTGCATGGCAGACGTCTAGCATTTGTATACATTAGGCATACATATGGCTTCTCATAATCGATGCACAAGGGCATGCAGTTTTAGTATTCACTTCCTCAACTCTTTGAGGTGTTATCCCTTTAGATAGGTCAGTACCACAACTTAAGGAAAAAAAGACTTTCTTGGAATTTTCCAGAAAATGGAATATGTCCAAGGTGTACCACTAATGCGACGGTTCCAATACCCTCTTCCCTTTGCTTCTGAACATTTTTATAACTAAGATCTTAAGAGGCGTCCTTGAGATAATTTTTCAAGGTATGGAATAGCCAGACTATAAAACACTTATTACTATCCTTATATCATTCTAAATGATTAGGATATCATCTACATTTAGCATGATGAGCACAATGGCACTCCCACTAAGCTTCACATGGTTCATCAAGATTCTATCTGAAATCATAACCTTTATAATTTCATCAAAACTTATATTCCAACAACAAGAAGCTTCTTTGAGTCCACAGATGGAGTTATTCAGCTTGCATAGCTTGCTTTCCTCAACTATGAAGCCATGGGGATACTTCATATGAATATCCTCAGAGAGGTATTCGTAGAGAAATGCAATAATGAATTCCATCTTGAAGATGTCAAAGTCAAGTTGTATAGCTCTAGTTAGCGATATTCTAATGGATTTAAGAAAGGTCACTGAAGAGCAACTCTCATCACAAGCGATGTCTTCTCTTTGGTGTGTAGCTTATGGCTACGAGCCGTGCTTTGAAGGTCCCTACCTTCTCATTAGGTTCCCTCATTCTCTTGAAGATCCATTTACACCTTAACAGGTCCTACCCTTACAGATGGATCCTCGAGGGTCCATATACAAAACTTGTATATGAAGTCTACTTTAGACAATTGCTCACATCCATCTTTCCATGTCATGGTCTTCAGAAGCTTCATCACATGAAGTTTGATCATTGTCAGATTTCTCTGATACATGGAATCCATCCTCAAACTTATTTGAAGAGGTATTAGTGTTTCATCTTTAGATGTCCTTTTAGTTTCCAATTTCAGGAGCCTCATTATCTTCTCAACATTAAATGAGTTCCTTCACTTCATTTTCATATTGATTCTAAGAGTCATCCTCTAAGAATCACATCCTTAGAGATGAGATCTTTTAAGAATCTCAAGGTCATAAAGTAGGTATCCAATACCGTCCTTTATTTTCCTAATGAAGTGGCACTCTCTTGTGCTAGATTCTAGCTTACATGCATGGAACCTTATTAAGGATATATAGTGTAGTCTCTACTACATATATACCTTGGAAACTAAGAGGTAATTATGCTAATATTCATCATTGATCAAATCATGTCACACATGATCCAATTGTATCTCCCAACAACTCTATTGAGTTTAGGTATATTAGGAGGATTGAGATAGGAAATAAAAATCTTTTCTCCATAAGGTATTCCTTGAATTCATCTAACAGGTACATGTTACCTTGGTTAGATCAAATTCATTTTCATCTTCCTTCAAACTTCGGTTCTAAACCAAAATTGTGAAATCTTTGAACATTTTAAAGCTTTCTAAGGTAAAGAGAAGAAATCTTATATCACAAATAATCATAGAATGATATCACATATCATTAATGTTTACTTTGATATAGATGATCAACATACATCAATATGTATGAGATCCTAAATACCTCGGCATCTAACACCAATCCCAAAGAAGGGTGCATTGGACATTTCACTTTTGAATACAATATTCACAAGCATGTAAGATTTGAAATTTCAGACAATCTAAAGTTTCATCTCTTACTAGTCTATTGATCTCATAAATAGACATATGTCCAAGATTTGATGTCAGCTCATTGTCTAATGATCTTCATCCTCCTATTGATCTTTTTAAGGTTTAATTTTCAGTATTAGAAATTTTTAATGAATCTTCATTAATTTTCTGATTTAGTAGAGTCCTCAAGATATCAGAATACTATCTGAAATATATCCATCATAACTCTTTATGATAGGTCCATTCCAGAATTTATGTTTATTTCTAACATTTAGAAATAAACAATATGTGTATTCTAATATCCAGGTCATAGAGACATTCTCTAAGATTAAGGGCTCTCCCACAGAAAATATGGTCTATTTATCTAATAGAGATTGTTGCAACAATTGCATCAACATCCATGTGGATAACTATTAAACCTTAAGATCAAATTTCTCTAATTTTCTAAAACACATGCAACCAATTGCAAGTGTTACTAGAAAAATGAGAAACAATTATTAGACTTTTAATCTTATCAAATAAGTAAGTCAATTTCAATGATTAAATGTAGATTATCCCAATGCACTATTCGAGTCCTTCTCTAAGGATCCTAGATAGACTTGATAGTCTACTATCAACACATCAGCTCATTGCAGTATTGGCATTTATCCGACCCTTAGGATTTCATATGTGTGAGGAAAACATAGAAGTACAGCCAACTCTTTGACTTTCCTTCTAATTTGGGTCTGGCCCATGCTTTCACTACGCACCTTTTATCTCTAAACAACCATTGCCTATGACAAAGAAACTCTTATATTGAATTCAAAAATTTCAATATAAGAGTATATCAACATTTATACATGCTTCATTTATTCATACAATATGAATATTATGAAGATTCATGAATGAAAATAGTATAAATAGTAGAATGATGACACCCATCATATCTACATACATCTTAACTCTTAAAGACTCAGGTTCAGGTAGGTATTCAAACATTTTGAATACATCATCTCTTATAGAGCCACCATTCTGTATAATGCAGTGAACCATGTCATTAATGGTTAAATGTCAAGAGCACATATGTATGCCAGAACATCTTTTAGGTTTCATAAGGATTGTTTGACAATTACGATCATCATCGACATGTCATACATTCGATGAGAGATCAAGATTATAGAGACATACAAACCCTAGGGTTGTAGACCTATTGTCTATTTAATTGGCATTCCTCATTATTACGAGGAAACTTGCATATTGCAACCACATACATTACATGTCCAACAACAAGTACAATATCTTGATCGTGGATCCAATTCATGATATTTTACTGGTTATTATTGAGTATGTTATTGAGTGGTTTAATGAAGGATTATCTAAAATAAGAAACTTGCACAAATATATAAATACATATTTTACTTTAACTTAGGAATTTTTATATTAAAGTTGTCTTGCCTCTTCCACGAACCCTAACGAGCCCAAATCTTCTTAGGTTTATGGATCGAATCCAAAACCTCCAACCTAGCTCTGATACCACATGAAAGATATAGAGAGATCCTTAAGCTCATCACAGAAGCGTGAGGATCGCATCGAATGCAGTCGGGAGCGACTAGTCGTACTAGTGGCTCGATGCAGCGGAATTTAAAAATTCAATGTGATGAAGCCACATGATCCAAGAACCTTTATCGGATCATTTTATATAAACCAAATTAGGTATAAGGTTTAACTCTTGAAGAGTAGTTGTGATCGAGTCTCTAAACGAAGAGACCTTTTGTCTCAAGTCTGATCCAAATGGAGGAGACGCTTGCGAGCGCGTTGATGAGACACGTCCTTCTCGTAATCCACTTTGATGATCCAAGCGACGGGTTTCCTGATCTTGACACATGAGATCCAACATCTTCTTCACGAGAGAGGTGCATCGAAGGAGATGGAGATCTATGAGTAGATGATCTGGCAGCATAACAACGATGTTGCGGCGATATCAACACTCTCTAAGGCTCCATGATGACGACCACAAGAGAGTGAGGAAGAGAGTCTTGGCGTGTTGGGAGAGAGGGAGAGAGCATTACTTTATGATGTAAACTTGTTTATCGAAGAGCAAGGGGTGCCTCTTCTTATATAGGGTTTTGGGATCCATGGATCTCAATTCATGGACAACACAAAATCAATGGATGAGATTGATTTGTGTTTCTTTTAATGGCCATGATGTTGTTGTAAAAACACAACAACAATTAATTTAATTTAATTATATATATATATAAATCAATCTAATTAGGTTAAAATCAAATTAATTAATCTTGGTGATAATGTGAAGATTGACCTTAACCCTTAAACAAAGGGGAGAACGGGTCTATCTCCTCAATCTCTCATGAGATCTCATTATCACATGAGATCTCACTATCTCATGATATCTTCAAGATTTATAACAACATTTGCTGTAAAATATTTCACAAAAATAATTCATAGTTATCTTGTGAGCATTGCAATCATGTCATTGGAAAAATGTGAATCACATTCACATCCCAAAACAAAATGTAAATTATAATTTCAATTAATCATCCAATGTGAATCAAATTCATATCAATAATTAATCAACAAATATAAATCACAATATGCTCTCTCTAATATATTATAAATCACATTTATAATATATCTGATTAATATGGATAGTGCTATCCACATTATTCACATCCTGATAATTAAATCACATTTAATCATCTTGGATCTCTATTCTCACGTGTCCAAATAATATGAATCAAATTCCTATTATTCACACCTTTGATAATTAAATCATATTTAATTATCTTAGATAACTCTCCTTATAATATGAATCAAATTCTTATTGTTCATAATAATTAAATCGCATTTAATTATCCATTTTTCAATGCTCATATATACATATCAACTATGAAATTATCCATGAACTCTTTCAAGTATAATGCGCTTTCTCCGCAGATACTTGGAGATAAGGACAGGGCAATTGTGTTGTTCCACGTATAGTGAGTTGGATATTGAGATCACATCTCAAATCCAGATCTTGCAGAGTTACCATTGATGCTTGATTAAATCAAGACTGCAAATCTAATCTTCTCATTACATATGAATCACATTCAGATCAATGTCCAACATTTGGAATAAGATCAGATTACTTCTCTATGAAAGGAGTCACTAAAATCCAGACCTGTTTCATCACTCCCTCGGAATGGAAGTGGCATTGTTATACAATCGTTTATCATCACATCACCCTCAGGTATTCCTAATACATGTACATCCTACATACTGGAAGACCTAGAACAAATCTAAAGTTTTAAATCTCTTTTTAGACTGTCTCCTTCAGGATTTTACCATTAAGGTTCTCATTCAATCATTGGGAGTCGGTATCGATCATATACTTTCCAAAAGCATATATCATACCTAGGTGTTGATCATATACTTTCCAAAAGCATATATCAAACCTTACAAATTCAGTCAGGCTTCTAAAGTGAGATAACCACGCGCAGAATTTGATTCTTCCCAATATCTCATGAGTGAGCTCATGTCTTCCTGTTCAACAATGGACTTGTATGATCCTTTTGAGCTATCACATTACTCATATGCCCTTGCATGCACACCAATGCACCGGTATATAGACCTTGGTTAGGTCATCAACCTATTCATCTGCCAAATGTACATATCAAACATATAATAACACATCTGTCTCCGGTTAGAGGATGCTTGTATATATCGTGACAGCATACGACATAGGTCTTTGGTTATCTCGATCTCGATAAGTCAACTCCGTGACCTAACTAATTTGACACCTTCGAATCTCTATTCCCATGCGGAGGACCTGCATCAAGAGATCAGTCAGATATCAGCCAAATGAGAAAGGATTGCCATCTCCTACTCAAGCTGGAGATCATCTCTTAACAATCATTTGACGGTGCTTGATGAGTCCTCAATCTAACTCTTTAGATATTCATCCAAGCACCAGCCTCTATGATTCCATAATTGAATCAATAGATGTATGATCATTAAGATGGCCATGGTATATAATCCTAATTGTACTAAGGGACCTAATGCAAATTAGTTATTCTTAATTTCAAATCAAGGAATGATTTTTGCAATACACTTATTGCATAAAGGCTCACCGTGAGCTCACATGTCCAACAATCCTAAACCTTGATACATTGTTGTCCTAGCCTTTGTGCCCAAATAGGGGCGTAAACTCTAGTGCTTGTTGAGAGGCACCTCAACAATGTCTACTTTGTATATATGTGTTTTGTCTTGATTTGTTCCTTCCTTCTTCCGTTTTATCATTCACCTCTTTTCAGTGTATATATGTGTGGGTGCTATACTTAGGATGTACTTTATCCTAAGTATATGGGAGGTGAATGATTTGAGTTGTTCATCTTCATCTTGTTTCATTTCTTCTGTTGTTGCTTATACTTAGGGATCCCATACCATAAATATAGGGGGAGTGATGTTGTCCATTCCGTCTTTTGAGTGTTTTCTTTTATTTCTTCTTTTCTTCTCACTTGTCCCCCAACTTCTTGATATTTAATACTTAGGGGAATCTTACCCTAAGTATAAGAGGGTAAGTCGAGCCATTGAGTCTGTATATTTTTTCCCTCAATCTTCCCTTGTGTACAGTCTTCTATAATTAGGATTAATTAATCCTAAGTATAGGGGAGACCACCGACTTCTATTCATTCTTTGAGTCGTTATTGTATAGTGTTCTTTTCATTTTTCTATACCTAGCACGAGTTATGTCTTCCTTTGCAACTCTTTAATCACTATGAGGACATAGTTCGAGCTGTGTATAGGGGTTGTCATATATATTGTATATATACTTTAGCCATAACTCGAACTTTAAATGGCTATAAAAATATGATTATTTTTTGTATATAAATGCGTAAAATCCACATGTGTATATAAAAACTTTGGCCACCTTCCATCTTGTAAAAAATTATAATAAGCATATATACTTGTATATATTTTACTAACCCTTTTTCTATTAAAAAATTTAATTGCTTTGTATATATTTCTTGTATTTACATGTGTATTTTTTAGAATAGTATTGACATTTAAACTGAGTTTAGAATAAAACTGAAGAATGGACCTTAGTTGAACCTTAATCCACTTAATTTTAGAACAACCTTACAAGAATTGGAGTTAAGACTTTTCAGGTCCTAACGATTTAATTCTTTGGGTCCATAAGACTATGTTCACATGCCATCTTGAGTAGTATAAGTAGGCACATGCATGATTCTTCTAGACCGTGGCTTATCTTGGACAAGCACTCAACATGTAGCTCTTCATGGTGGAGGTGGTGAGGAGGCAGAATCTTTTGGCTTGGGTCAGCACACGTGTATGTAACAACTAGTGGGAATATCCATCTTCCTCTAGGGATGGTAGTGCATCTCAACCTGATCTAATAGCATTGAGGTCTAAAGTCAGGATGTTGTGGGTTTGCAATAATGCTTCAAAAGAGGAATAGTCTACTAGCTCAAGAGGAAAAACTCCTTATGTACATGCTGCGCCTTGTATATATTAAGAAAACAAACAAAAAATTGCAGAATCTCCAAAAGTGGATAGGCCAAATTGAAAAGTAAAATGCTTGTCGGAGAGTATATACAAGTATAGAAAAATAAGAAGAGCTTCAAAGTATGTTTTTTTGTAAGCTTGCAGCTGGATGACTTGGTTATATTGGTCATGCATCAACGGATAGGTAGCTACACTGGTTACCGCCCATTCTTTTCTCCATCTTCTCTTCTTGAGCTGCTTGTACTTGAACTTAGAAGGGAATATCCCTACTCCCCGAGGAAAGAGTTGCTAGATCGGGGGACTAGAGTTACCTTGTTGAGAGAAGTTGTTTCTTTGCTACTTTTGAGATGGGGAGCTATATTTCACTTACACCGTACAATTAAAGATTCATAGTCATAAGAATTTGTGTATGTAGACTTGTTCTGACCTGACTGTTGAGGCGACCTGAATAGGAGTCTTGTAGAACTTGAAGGTTGTTAGGTTTTGAATCCATTTCCCATTAAGGTTCCGCTACAATAATAATCCAAAGGATTGACAGAGCTCCATACTACAACTTTATAAAGATAATTTAATACTCAATATTGTCCTAATTTGTTTATTTTCCTTTATTTTTCTTTTATTCACGTATTCTTTCAAATAAGTGTTTGTTAAGGGACAAGCAAAGGTAAAGCATAGGGGGATGATGAATCTGCATTTCATCCTCTTTATTAATTTATCTTAGCTCAAAATCCCTTATAAAAGACATGTATATATTAATAAATCTATATTCTTACTAACCAACATATATGTGTAAATATTGTACATTTAGTAACATTTTAACCTAAAAATAAATAAAGAAAGAAATAGAAGAAAAATAAAGAAAATAAAAAACTATATATAAGTAATAGATACGGGCTGAATGAAACCCCGAGAGAAGGTCAAGACTTGACCTGATCGACAAGGAATAAAGTAGGGGGAGAAAAGGCCAAAAATCACAAAAAATATACTTGACATGTTCCTCACATGTATAATATTATCTATAATACAAATTCTTTAATTATTTTATCACACAACCCTTTGTAAATAATCATGATAAAAGGCTCTTGTAACAAAAATAACTGCAAAATAAATCTGTGTATATAGTGTAAATAATCACACTCTCCAGAGGCCACAAAAGTACAAACTTTCAAGACCAATATCTTCTCCATATCAACTTGAATTGAATAAAACTCACTTCCATTGTATCCTAAATAAATTATGCTTAAAATGGCAATGGTTTCATAATTTTGGAGTTATGGTTTGAAAGACGGTTTTCTTGGGTGGTTTTTGTAATTTTACTACTTATTTATTGTATTTATTTATTCATATTTATTTTTATATATAATCTATTTTTAAATAATTGTAAATATTTTTTAATAATTATTTAAATTAAAAATAAAAATAAAAAATAAAATAACATAATTTCCTTATTTACTATGTGTATAATGTACCATATTTATAAATTATGTATTATATTAGTAATTTCCTTAAATAACCATCACTAAAAAATAAAAAACTAACGTTTATTATTTAAATTAAAAAAATGATGAAAATGAAATATTTATTTAATTAATAATGTAAATAATATACCATATGTATATAATTTACTTAATTCCTTAATTGACCCACCATTAAAGTGGCTCATTAAGCTATGGGCATTTATCATTATTTTTAACTAATATGATTTCGAAAATTATTAATTTATTTAATTAATTTATTCAACCATTAACATCTTTCCCTTTATTCCCTCCCCATTAATTCGTTTTTGAAATTCAATTGTTCCTATGTATTTGGCTCCTCCTCTCTCATTCCAATTGGATCAAGACTTTGGAGATAGTGGCCTATTCTCTAAGAGCAATCTTGTGGTAGAAAGGTGCCCAGCCTCCTAACCGTCTGGTGACAGTGAGTCGATCTTCGTCGAGGCTATCACGGGATTCATCCATTCCCATTGGTGAGATCCACTTTATTTTTTGCCATTCTTCTGAAGGATATTGAGAATCCTCAAGCGCATCACGGAAGCGTGACGATCGCATCGAATATGATCGGAAGACTAGTCGTACTAGTCGCAAGTTGCAGCGGAATTTAAAATTTTAAATCAAACGATGAAACCACATGATCACAAGAACACTTCTCGGATCGTTTCATCAAACCACAAAGTATAAGGAATACCTTTGAAGCGTGGTTGTGATCGCGATATCCCAAACAAGAGATCCTCCTGTCTCAAGTCCGATCCACGAAGAACGCACTTGCGGGCACGATGATGAGTCGCGTTCCTCCCGCAATCCTTGATGAAGATCAAAGCAATAGATCCCCTTCCTCTATAGTGAGTAGCCACGAAGAAGAAGGAGATCCTTGAGTCGTCGAAGGCGAAGGCGAGAACTTCTCTCCTTTCTCAACAATGGTGGTCGGCCACCCTATGGAGAGAGAGACAGAGAGAGCACGAGAATGAGAGGGAGAGATAGAAGTAGAGTAGACGTCTACTTGGTGTAGCTTTCAAGGTCTAAGGCTTCCCTCTTTATATATTAGTTTGGGATCCAATGGATCTCAATCCATGGCTCTCATGGATACAACGGTCATTGTAATCCAAGAGCCATCCGACGTCTATGATTGTTGTTGGTTAAAAACCAACAACATTAATTTATATTAAATTAAATATATGTTGAATTATTATCAACATTATTTAATTAACATAAATTAATTTATCAAGAGATAATAAGACAACAAATAAGAGGAGACAACAACCCCTCCTAAAATCAAGGAGGCGTCACCTATGACTAAGTCATAGGTGACGCCACCTATGATTATTGGTGGTTTTGTCTCCTTTTATTTATATTATTATTTCTTAATTAATTGCAATAACTATTATTGCAATAATATCCACCAAATTAATTCCAAATTAATTTATGAATATTTCAATCATGCCATTGAAAAAATATGTGAATCATATTCACATCCCAAACTAATTTGTAAATTACATTTCTAGTTAATTAACTAATGTGGATCCAATCCACATTAATAATTAACAAGTGCTATTTATAATATTTCTCTCTCTCTCTCTCTCTGATATATTATAAATCCCATTTATAATATACACAGATATTCTGGATAGCACTATCCATGATCTGCTTATCCTTGATAATTAAATCCTATTTAATTATCTTGGATAATCATTCTCACAATATGATTCTTATCTATATTATACTTGATAATTAAATCTCATTTAATTATCTTGGACACATTCTCACAATATGAATCTTATTCATATTATACTTTGATAAATAAATCTCATTTAATTATACAAACCTTCTTGCTTGGATACTAAATTCATCATAGGAATTATTCTTGAACTCCTTCAAGAATAATGTGCCTTCTCCGTAGATACTTGGAGATAAGGACAGGGTGATTGTATTGTTCCACGTATAGTGACTTGGATGTTGAGATCTCATCTCAAATCCAGATCTAACGGACCTCTCATAGATGCTTGATTAAATCAAGTCCGTATACTTAATCTTCTCATTGCATCTGAATCACATTCAGATCAATGTCCAACACTTGGACTAAGATCAAGTTACTTCTCTCTTGAGAGGAGTCACTAAAATCCAGACATGTTTCATCACTCCCTCGGACTGGAAGCGTCATGGTTATACAATCGTTTATGATCACATCACCCTCAGGTATTCCCAATACCTGCACATCCTGCATACTGGAAGACCAATGATCAACCTGAAGATGAAGATCTATTTTATACTGTCTTCTTCAGGGTTTGATCATCAAGTTTCTCAATCTTGGTCATTGGGATTTGGTATCGATCATATGCTTTCCCAACGCATATATCATACCTTCAAATTCTTGTCATGGTTCCAAAGCACGACGAACATGCATGGAATTTGATCGGTCCCAATACCTCATGAGTGAGCTCATGTCTTCCGGTTCACAAGTGAACCTGCATAATCCCTTTGAGAGATCGTATTACTCATATGCCCTTATATGCACACCAGCTCGTCGGTATATAGACCTTGGTTAGGTCATCAACCTACTGGTCTGCCAAATGTACACACTCAGACATATAGTAACACATTTGTCTCCGGTCAGAGGATGTGTGCCTATGCTGTGACAGCATTCAACATAGGACTAGGTTATCTCGATCTCGCTAAGTCAACCCAATGACCTAACTAATCTGACACCTCCGAATCACTATTCCCATGCAGAGGACCTGCATCAAGAGGTCGGTCAGATATCAACCTTTGTGAGAAAGGATTGCCATCTCCTACTCAGGCTGGAGATCATCTCTTAATAATCAGTTGACGGTGCTTGATGAGTCCTCTGTCCAATTCATCCAAGCACCAGCCTCTATAATTCATTTAATGAATCAACAGCTGTATGATCATTTAGATGGCCATGGTACATAACCCTAATTGTACAAAGGGAACTATTATGCAAATTATTTATTCTTCATTTCAGATCAGGGAATGATACGTGTAATATCATTTATTGCATAATGGCTCGCCGTGGGCTCGCATGTCCAACAATCTCCCACTAGCCCAAAGAGCCATTAATGGGCTAATCATTTAAACCCACACTCATGTGACAATCATAGGCTATTTAGAAAATAGCTAGGTAAGCTGATCAGTCACTCTGTTCCCGCGAGACTACGCCAAGTCCTTTTACGGCACTTGCATATCCCCAGTAACAGTGCTCGCATCTAATGCGAATGTTGCATCTAATGTAACCAATACTCAATCTTGTCAGTCATAGTATCCTTGATACTACAACTCAAAGAAATATTATTATAACCAGCATGTAATTTCTATTATCCTTATTAGAATACCCTTATCCTTGGAGATCTCTATCTCATAAGGTATTCGCAGTTAAGACTTTTTAGATCTCCATCTAAAAGTCTTAATTTATTGAAGATAAGACATAGAGATCACTATCTCTAAAGCCTTATCATCTTTGAAGATATTGTTATTACTGCAATTAAGTGTTCTATCTCCATAGTAGGATTAGTATCAGTTTACTGCTCCCACTGCATGGTAGATATCTGGCT
The DNA here is from genome assembly GCA_037367405.1 of Ottelia alismoides. NCBI lineage: Eukaryota > Viridiplantae > Streptophyta > Magnoliopsida > Alismatales > Hydrocharitaceae > Ottelia > Ottelia alismoides. The sequence goes on from JAZKJV010006761.1 coordinate 661,599, forward strand.
TTTGTACACATCTAGCATACTTTCAGCTTTTCATAACTGATGCACAAAAGGGCAACCAGTTTTAGCATTCACTTCCTCAACTCTTTGAGGTGTTATCCCTTTAGATATGTTAGTACCAAATCTTAAGATAAGAAAGCCTTTTCTTGGAATTTCCAGAAAATGGAACATGTCCAAGGTGTACTACAAATGTGACAGTCCCAATACCCTCTTTTCTTTGCTTCTGAACACCTTCAGAACTAAGATCCAAGAGGCATCTTTTGAGATCATATCTCAAGGTATGGAATAGCCAGGTCATAAAACACTTATTATCATCCTTATATCATTCCAAATGATTAGGATATTATCTACATTTAGCACGATGAACACAATGGCACTCCCACTAAGCTTCACATGGTTCATCAAGATTCTATTTGAAATTATAACAATTATAATTTCATCAAATCTTATGTTCCAACGACAATGAGCTTATTTGAGTCCAAAGATGGAGTTCTTTAGCCAGCACATAGTGCATTCCTCAACCATGAAGTCCTGGGGCTACTTCATGTGAATATTCTCAAAGAGGTACTCATAGAGGAATACAATCTTGACTCACATCTTGAAGATGCCATAGTCAAATTGTGTAGCTAGTGTTAGCAATATTCTGATGGGTTTAAGCACGATCACTGAAAAGCAAGCCACATCGCAATCGATGTCTTCTCTTCGGTGTGTAGCTCATGGCTACGAACCATGCTTTGAAGGTCTCTACCTTCTCATCAGGTTCCCTCTTTCTATTGAAGATCCATTTACACCTTAAAGGGTCTAACCCTTATAGGTGGATCCTCGAGGGTCCATATACAGCACTTTTATATGAAGTCTACCTTAGACCTTTATTGCTAATATCCATCTTTCCATGTCATGATCGTCATGAGCTTCATCACATGAAGTCCGATCATTGTCAGACTTAACTGACACATGGAATACATCTTCAAACTCATTTGAAGAAGTATTAGTGTTTCATCTTTAATTGTCCCTTTTAGTTTCCGATTTCTGGAGCCTCATTATCTTCTCAAGATTAAATGAGTTCCTTTACTTCATTTTCATCTTGATTCTCAAGAGAGTCATCCTATAAAAATCATATTCTCAAAGATGATATATTTTAAGAATCTCAAGGTCGTAAAGTAGGTATCCAATACCATCCTTTAATTTTCCTAATGAAGTAGCACTCTCAAGTGCTAGATTCCATCTTACATGCATGGAACCTTGTTAAGGATATATATATTGTAGTCTCTACTACACATATATACCTAGAAACTAAGGGATAATTATGCTAAAATTCATCATTGATCAAATCATGTCACACATGATCTAATTGTATCTTTCTACAACTCCATTGAGTTTAGGTGTGTCAGGAGGATTGAGATAGAAATGATATTCATATCTCCATAATATATTCTTTGAATTCATCTAATAGGTACTTGCTACCTTGGTTAGATCAAATTCATTTAATCTTCCTTCAAACTTTTGTTCTAAACCAAAATTACGAAATCTTTGAACATTTCAAAGGTTTCCCAAGTGAAGAGAAGAAATCTCATATCATACATGATCATCAATAGATATCAGATATCCACAATGTTCACTATGATATAGATGATTCACATACATCAATATGTATGAGATCTCGAATACCTTGACATCTTACACCTTTCCCAAAAAAAGGGTGTATTGGACATTTTACTTTGAATACAATATTCACAAGTATGTAAGATTTGAAATTTTTAGACATTCTAAAGTTTCATATCTTACTAGTCTATTGATCTCATCAGCAGACATATGTCCAAAACTTGATGCTAAATCATTGTCAAATGATCTTTATCCTCCTATTGATCTTACAAGGTTTAACTTTCAGTATTAGAAATCTTAATGAACCATTCATTAAATTTCTAATTTAGTAGAGTCCACCAGATGCTAGATTATTATCTGAAATATATCCATCATAACTCTTTATGATAGGTTTATTGCAGAATTCATGTTTATTTCCAACATTTAGAAACAAACAATGAGTGTATTCTAATATCTAGGTCATAGAGACATTCTCTAAGACTAAGGCTCTCCCACTGAAATTAAGAAGTATATCAATCCAACAGAGATTGTTGCAACAATTGCATCAATGTCTATGCAGATAACTATAAACCTTAAGATCAAATTTTTTTAGTCTTCTAAAACATGTGCAACACATTGCAAGTGTTGTTAGAAGATTGAGATACAATTATTAGACTTTATCTTATCAAAAAGCAAGTCAATTTCAATGATCAAATGTAGATATAGATTATCATGATGCATTATCCGAGTCCTTCTCTAAGGATTCTAGACAGACTTGATAGTCATACTATCAACACATCAAGTTATTGCAGTATAGGCATTCATCCAATTCTTTGGATGTCATATGGAAGTCACAGAAGTACAATCAACTCTTTGACTTTCCTTCTCACATGGGTCCGACCCACGCTTCCACTGTGCTCTCTTCATCTATAAACAACCATTGTTCAAGACTAAGGATCTCTTATGTTAAATTCAAAAGAATTCAATGTAAGAGCATTTCAACATTTATACATGCTTCATGAAATTCATACAATGTGAATATTATGAAGCTTCATGAATGACTAGAGTATATACAGTAGAATGATGACAGTCATCATGTCTACATCCATCTAGACTCCTAAAACATTGGTTCAGGTAGGTATTCAAATATTTTGATTACATCACCTCTTTCGAGCCACCATTCTGCATAATGTAGAGAACCATATCATTCATGATTAAATGTCTACAGCACATATGTATGGCAGAACATCTTCTTAGATTTTATAAGGATTATTTGACAATTACGATCATCATCGACATGTCACTTCCAAAGTACACTCGATGAAAGATCAAGACTATAGAGACATACAAACCCTAAGATGATATCTTATTGTCTTATTTAATTGTCAATCCTCATTATGTTGAGGAAACTTGCACATTGCAACCACATACATTATGTGTCCAATTGCAAGTACAATATCTGGATCATGAGTCCAATCCATGATATTTTACTGGTTATTATTGAGTATAACATTGAGTGGGTTTAATGAAGGATTATCTGAAATAAGAAATTTGCATAAGGGTATATATATATATTGCATATACATATTTTACTTTGATTTAGGAATTTTAAATCAAATTTGTCTTGCTATGCCTACTATGAAAGATTATTCCCTAATCGTCTTTCAAAGTAAGAGATATACTTACCACTATATCTCAAGCAAGATCTGGGATCTCCTCTCCATCTTTATCACATCCCAATAATATGAGAACCTGTGACTTGAATAAAGAGAAGCGGGAACACATTCCGCCTTGCAAGTCCAACTTGCATTTCCCAATTCGGTCTTTAACACCCGGGCCCACCACCCCTAAGATGATGTTGACCCGTTGCGAATTGAACCAACCATCAACAGAATTAAAACTCGCTATACACAATCCAATATCGCCCCAATAATATGAGGACCCGATATTGGGGTCACTACAGATACGGCCTTACTCTTTCGAGAAGCAAAGAACCCGATCCAAATAATTTAATATAGGATCTGTCACTTCGGACAGGCGTCGCCCATATACAACTTTTGGTGACGAAATTCTTTGCCTTGACGGGAGACCATGGATGTCACTTATGTGATCCTCCACCTCTTATTCAAATTGAAATAATTAATTATCGTGAATCATATTCACATAATTAATTCATCCAAGGGAAATACACATCTATTCATAGTTGAGTGTTTAATAGGATATAATTAATTTAATCACATTAAATCAATCATTAAACCTATTATCAATCAACAAACTTTGAATTTTACTTGAATAATAGGTATAATCTCAAAGTACGTATTATTTTAAATTTTAGTAATTAGAAATACACTTTGATTTCTCCGTCATTATCTAATCCCTACCCGCTGTCATGGCCAGTACCGGCGAGAGTGTGACGGACCACATACGTTGCAACCCGCTACCCCAGCGATCTCCGACTAGACACCATATCCACCTCAGGAAAGGATAATGCCAGATATATCATCATGTACTTTGAGATGCTAATCAGTCTTTCAACCGAAATTATACCATATAATATACATCAAAACCTTTTTGATTATATTATAAGGAGATTTGCTAAATAAATCCCCAATCATATTCAAGCAAGAGGTTTTGCATGTAAAAGTTGTCCTACAACTATTGTAGGATGACCTAGGGTTTTGCATGAAAAACAATGTTTGTTGATGATTTCAAATTAACCAATGATCAAGATCAACTAGCTTATCATTATGGTTTAGTGGGATGTCATTCAAGCAATTGATTATCATCTTTAAATATTTCACAAATATTTATCAATAACCAATTTCAGAAAATTAACAATTAATTTTCATCAACATTTATTTGAATGACTATCACAAGGTTCATGATCAAAAAATGCCAATTTCCAGCAGTAACCCCTTATCACTAAAATTAACTTATCTTGATCAATTTAAATCCAAAATTCGCAAAATTAGTGCCCTAAGATTGCCAACTTGATTTATAACAGAACCTAAGTGATATTTCACGCATTTCGAGGCGTAACAAAACCGTAATTAACAAATTAATCACGTTCTGTTCTGCAGTTCCCGCAACTGTGAATACATGCATATTCAAAAGGTCATATCTTGAGCAAATTAAATCCAAATGTAGTAAACTCAAGTCCTATGGTTTCCTTGTTTAATAGGGAACAAAATCCAATTGAATATTTCGTGTTTAAACAATTTAAACAGTGCCGACAAAATCAATTAGACAGAGTTTCGAAAAATCAAATGTGCCAAAAATTTTCGCGACCATTTCAAACCCAAGTCGTCCATGGTTCATGGATCATATCCAAAACCTTTTTCAACTTAAGGCTCTGATACCACTTGAAGGATATTGAGAATCCTAAAGCGCATCACGAAAGCGTGACGATCGCATCGAATACGATCGGGGCGACTAGTCGTACTAGTCGCAAGGTGCAATGGAATTTAAAAATTTAAATCAAACGATGAAACCACATGATCACGAGAACACTTCTCGGATCGTTTCATCATACCACAAAGTATAAGGAATACCTTTGAAGCGTGGTTGTGATCGCGAGATCCCAAACAAGAGATCCTCCCGTCTCAAGTCCGATCCACGAAGACTGCACTTGCGGGTACGATGATGAGTCGCATTCCTCCCGCAATCCTCAATGAAGATCCAAGAAATAGATCCCCTGATTTCTTCAAGCGAAATCCGTCGTATTCCTCTATAGCGAGTAGCCACGAAGAAGAAGGAGATCCTCGAGTCGTCGAAGGCGAAGGCGAGAACTTCTCTCCTTTCTCAACAATGGTGGTCGGCCACCCTATGGAGAGAGAGAGAGAGCACGAGAATGAGAGGGAGAGAGAGAAGTAGAGTAGGCGTCTACTTGGTGTAGCTTTCAAGGGCTAAGGCTTCCCTCTTTATATATTAGTTTGGGATCCAATGGATCTCAATCCATGGCTCTCATGGGTCCAACGGTCATTGTAATCCAAGAGCCATCCGACGACTATGATTGTTGTTGGTTAAAAACCAACAACATTAATTTATATTAAATTAAATATATGTTGAATTATTATCAACACTATTTAATTAACATAAATTAATTTATCAAGAGATAATAAGACAACAAATAAGAGGAGACAACAACCCCTCCTAAAATCAAGGAGGCGTCACCTATGACTTAAAGGTGACGCCACCTATGATTATTGGTGGTTTTGTCTCCTTTTATTTATATTATTATTTCTTAATTAATTGCAATAACTATTATTGCAATAACATCCACCAAATTAATTCCAAATTAATTTGTGAATATTTCAATCATGCCATTGAAAAAATATGTGAATCGTATTCACATCCCAAACTAATTTGTAAATTACATTTCTAGTTAAGTAACTAATGTGGATCCAATCCACATTAATAATTAACAAATGCTATTTACAATATTTCTCTCTCTCTGATATATTATAAATCCCATTTATAGTATACACAGATATTCTGGATAGCACTATCCATGATCTGCTTATCCTTGATAATTAAATCCTATTTAATTATCTTGGATAATCATTCTCACAATATGAATCTTATTCATATTATACTTGATAATTAAATCTCATTTAATTATCTTGGACACATTCTCACAATATGAATCTTATTCATACTATACTTTGATAAATAAATCTCATTTAATTATCAAAACCTTCTTGCTTGGATTCTAAATTCATCATAGGAATTATTCTTGAACTCCTTCAAGAATAATGTGCCTTCTCCATAGATACTTGGAGATAAGGACAGGGTGATTGTACTGTTCCACGTATAGTGACTTGGATGTTGAGATCTCATCTCAAATCCAGATCTAACGGACCTCTCATAGATGCTTGATTAAATCAAGTCTGTATACTTAATCTTCTCATTGCATCTGAATCACATTCAGATCAATGTCCAACACTTGTACTAAGATCAAGTTACTTCTCTCTTGAGAGGAGTCACTAAAATCAAGACATGTTTCATCACTCCCTCGGACTGGAAGCGTCATGGTTATACAATCGTTTATGATCACATCACCCTCAGGTATTCCAATACCTGCACATCTTGCATACTGGAAGACCAATGATCAACCTGAAGATGAAGATCTATTTTATACTGTCTTCTTCAGGGTTTGATCACCAAGTTTCTCAATCTTGGTCATTGGGATTTGGTATCGATCATATGCTTTCCCAAAGCATACATCATACCTTCAAATTCTTGTCATGCTTCCAAAGCACGACGACCATGCATGGAATTTGATCGGTCCCAATACCTCATGAGTTAGCTCATGTCTTCCGGTTCACAAGTGAACCTGTATGATCCATTTGAGAGATCGTATTACTCATATGCCCTTATATGCACACCAGCTCGCCGGTATATAGACCTTGGTTAGGTCATCAACCTACTGGTCTGCCAAATGTACACACTCAGACATATAGTAACACATCTGTCTCCGGTCAGAGGATGTGTGCCTATGCTGTGACAGCATTCAACATAGGACTTAGGTTATCTCGATCTCGCTAAGTCAACCCATTGACCTAACTAATCTGACACCTCTGAATCACTATTCCCATGCAGAGGACCTGCATCAAGAGGTCGATTAGATATGAACCTATGTGAGAAAGGATTGCCATCTCCTACTCAGGCTGGAGATCATCTCTTAATAATCATTTGACGATGCTTGATGAGTCCTCTATCCAACCCATTAGATATTCATCCAAGCACCATCCTCTATGATTCATTTAATGAATCAACAGCTGTATGATCATTAAGATGGCCATGGTACATAACCATAATTGTACAGAGGGACCTATTATGCAAATTATTTATTCTTCATTTCAGATCAGGGAATGATACGTGCAATATCATTTATTGCTTAATGGCTCGCCGTGGGCTCGCATGTCCAACATCTTCCAGATAATTGTAGATTTAATTGTTGGTTTGATTTCATTGTTCAATTTTAGATCGTGATTCTTGATCAATCATCACGTTTGATTCCGATCCGATTCTGATTATCACCTCATTCTCGATCTCCCTAAACATCTTCACGTTCTATGCCTCGTGATCTCTCACCTCCATCCAATACGGTTGCCGGAGACACGGTCCATCACACTGAAGGAACCTCCTCACCTACTGATTCTTATTTGATTTTTTGGATGGAGCCATCGTGCTTGAGCCATTGTCATTTTATTTTATTGCAGTCACCGCCCTGCTTCACCGTCATCACAGTTGCTCCTGATCAGTCCCTCCGCATGGAGCAACCACCAACGAGATGCATCAACCCCATCCTCGGACAGCACCACACAACCGCTGCAGATTGGAGGAGAAGCCACCATGCCTACGAAGATCTCATCGTCGTGCACCTGCAAGGGTCACCGCCTCCTTCTTCATCGACCACCGATGAGTCCCACAGCCATCCCCATCACCGCCGCTCCAAAGATCCATCACCGTCGTCCGTTCGAAGTAGCACCAATCGCCTTCACGCGTCGTAGAACACCATCATTTGGAGATCACCTCGTAGCGCCTGGAGCAACTCCTCCATCGTTGTCCTGACCAGATTGACAACCACTGCTCAATGATGACTCGAAAATCCCGGGATCGGGTTAAGGTGTAAATCAGGGTCATTGCAACCCGAACCGAGAGGCTAAGTCAACAAGAAATAGAAAGACCCCCAAATATAAAAATCAAACAATCAGGCAAATAGCGATCTCGCTATTTTATTTTACCTGGTATAGCTACCAGGGTCGAACACAAGGAGCATGGAATGCGATGGCTACGAAGTAGTCGGGAATCAACAATAAAAAGGAATAAAATATTTTTCATGGATTTTTATATTTGTAATTTTTTGTGATTTTTAAAATAAGGAAAATATAAAAGCACTCACAAAAGTCACAAACGAACAATTATTTAACACATCAAAACAAATCGAAAAATTAAAATAAAAATATTTTTGGATTTTATAAATATTCAAGTGTTTTTGATATTTTTCTTGGATTTTTCTGATTTTTAATTGATTTTATAAAAATGAAATAAGGAGAAAAATGCAAGCTACTGTGCAACCAGAATATAAAGGCTATTTAAAAAATATCTAAATAGCCTATAACATTCCAGCAATAATTTTATGATCAAGTAAAAATAAAAACCAAACTACAGAAAAAGAAATTTTAATTTTTTGAATTTTTAAGAATTTTTAATGATTTTTCTAAGTTTTTAGTCTTTTTTTATTTTTTAGGGTTTTTATAAATCCAAAAGCAACGAAATTGGACAGAAGTAAAAACACAAAAAAATAAAATACACACCAAATTTTTTTAGAATTTTTAGAGGCTTTTTATTATTTTTAGTTGATTTTTCAAAACAGACCGGAAAAAATTTGGAGGTTTTTGAATTTGTAAAAATAGAAAATGAAAACAAAATCCGCCCAAAAATTCAAAGAATTTTTTACACAGTAGTAGGAGCCACGTGTCCAAATTTCACAATTTTGGGACGAGATTTGATATTTATTTCAACCAATCAAAAATATGCAGCGCATGGGGACCTAGTTGCAAAGAAAACAAGTTTCAGGGTCAGATAATAACACGCATCAAAAATCCCAGGGGCATACTACAATTTCTTCATTAATTTAGGACTTGCCCAAATAAACCACGCACAAGGGTATGGATGCAAATAAAGAAAGTAAAGATTCATTTCATAACATCCAAGAAAACCCGAGGGCATGCATGCAAATATCCAATTATACACGTGACGACGCACGTGCAACCAGACAGGAAGGACCAAAGTGCAAATAGTAAAAATAATAGGGGCCAAAGTGCAAATAGACCACAATGTACTATTATTTTACAAACTAAGTAGAAACATAAAAGATTTGCGGGGAAGAAGGAGCAATTTACTCAGGTTGGGCATATGACTCACGTGGATGACAGGTGGCGGGCGGTGAGTGGCTGGCGACGTGCGGTGGTGACGCTGACGGTTGGCACATCCAACAGCTCTGACAAGATCTAACAGCCTGACAGGAGCAGACGATGGATGGTCCTTATGCTAACTGGAGAGGAGGCAAGATCCGACGGCTACAGAAGATCCTGGAAGAACTCCTCCCTAGCGAGGTTCGCCGGAAGACGGGGGGCACTCCGAGCGTCCGATGATCGATCAGGAGGAGGGGCTTGACTCGTGACGCTCCTCCGCGTCGGGTGGCGGTGGCGGATGGAGCATCCACCGGTCAGATCTCCAGGAAGGTGGTTGCGACCTAGAATGGCTCCGGCGAAGGTGTCGTGAGGTGCTCTGGGGGTCTCCACGCGTAACTCGACCTGCAGGGTGAAAGCTCCTGCTCGGAGGAATGCTCCGGCGATGGTTATTTGACTAAAAACTAAGGGAAGCGACGATGGGATGGGATTTGAAGTTCCGACGAGGTGGGGGAGGAACTTCGATCCTAATCTTGGCGATCTAAGCCATGTCTTGGGGGATCAGGGTGCGGGGGAAGTATGACGGTGGAACGGGGAGTCTATCAGAGCAGAGGGATGCGATTGATGGAGCTCTGACCGTCGGGTCAGAGCTGGCGGAGGAACAAATTAAAGATCTTGATATAATCGGAGCTAGGGATGAAGAGAGGTCTACCTAATGGTCCTAAAACAATCCTTAGCTCCAGGGGGTCACATCGATGGGGGTCTATGCCTGGACCATGCTGCGGCAGGTGGGGAGGGTCAAATGCGGCGGCGCTTCGGCCACGTGCCTTGAGCTTCAGCTACAGGCACTCTCTCTAAGCACCAAAGGGCGCTTCCGAACACTGTCATCGAGGGGAAGTTTTCTAGGGAAGAAGGGAGGTGTGCGACGCAAGAGCTAAGGAGTTGGGCAATGAAATGAAGACTTCGTATGCAATCCCAGGTGACGAGGAAGAACGGGTACGGGCACGCGATCCAAGAAAGATCCGACCTTCCCTAGGGATCCGTGAGGGTCATGGATCCAAGGGGAAGGATCGGGCGAAGAAATCAGGGCGAAAGAGCCTCAGATCCGTTCCAAGAAATTGGGAGAAATTGGGTGCAATACCGGATCCGGGCACTGACTGGTCCAGGAGGGGGAGTTTACCGGGGTCAACAACCCCTCTTGACCTATAAGAAAGAAGGAAAAAGAAAAGATTTTTAAATTAAATAAAAAAGAAAACGATTTTATTTTAAAATATTTACAAAATGAAAAATGTTTATTTATTTTCAAACTATTTTTTAGTGATTTTTATTTATTTTTATGAAAAATAAATTATGTTATATACATTATATTATATTACATAGATGTATAAAATACCAATGTATTTTATATTTTTATTTTTTTTCTTATTTTTGTACAAATAATCCAATTTTATATTTTATTTACTTACAACATAAAATTTAGATTATAAAACAATTTTTATTTGATTTTTATTGTTTATTTACAAAAGTGAATTAAATAGAAGAGTGATATATATATACATGGTATGTACAAGGTGGAGAGAGAGAAATTATTTCGTTTTTATTTTTATTTTGTTTTTTTTATTTTTATTTTATTTTTAGAAATATATACAAGATAAGAGAAACATATATATTTTTATTTTTGTGAAAAGAAAATATGTACACCAAGAAGGAACACATACAAGGTTGACTGACCCTATCTCTCAACTTTTATTTGGCGATCAGGCCCATATTGGGCCCTCTCTTGGGTTTAGGTCACTTAATATTTATTCTAAATATTTCCTTCTTTTTCTTTTTTATTCATTATTTTATTTTTGCACAAATACATGCTAATTATTAATATTTACAAAAGCATGCCTATTTGGTAACTTATTGTATTTACAACTATATGCATGGTATTTTGCCAAGACAAATAGCTAAAATAAAAGAATAAAGAGTGATAAATGAGTATTCATCACCCCCTATACTTTACTTTTGCTAGTCCCTTAGCAAACACTTATTTGAAAAAGAAGTGAAAAAGATAAAGGAAAAGAAAAAGAAGCAAAAGAAGGTGAATCAATACCGATTATTAAACTTGTCTTTATTAAATTGAAGTATGGAGCTCAGTCAGATCTTTGGATTATTAATTTGTCGGAACCTTATTTGGACTTAGGTTTAAAACTCAACGGTCTCTAAGTTCTACTAATCTATATTCAAGACTCCTCAACAATCCAGATCAGAACAATTCTACATATACAAACTCTGATGACCATGAATCTTTTCTTGTACGGTGAAAGTGATATGTAGCTCTCCACCTCAGAAATACCAAAGTGACAACCCTCCCCAACAAGGTAACTCTAATACCCTAGTCTGGCAACTCTTTCCTCGAGGAGCGGGGTATTCCCTTCTAAGTTCAAGTTCAACCAGCTCAAGAAGAGGAGGAAGAAGAGAATGGACCATGGCCAGTGTAGCCATGTATTCTTGGGAGCTCAACCAGTGTATCTAAGTCTCCCTGCTGCAAGCTTCATGAGATGGGCATGGGTAACATATGTTTTGCTTTATTGGGCTATATACACTCTGGTGGGTATTTCATTTTCTATCAGACCCACCACTTTTTTTGGAGTTCTTTTCTTTTTGTACATTTTTTTGATGTGCATATGTACAACATATGTACATGGTGTAGCATATATACATAAGGAGTTTTTCCTCTTGAGCCAGTAGACTATCCCTCTTTTTAAGCTTTATTGCAACCCACAACTCCTGTCTTTAGACCTCATTGCTACCAGACCAAGTGGAGATGCACTTCCTTCACTAAAAGAAGAAGAGAGGTTCCGCCTAGAAGTATTATCCTCATATGCTACCCCAAGTCAAAGAAAACTACCTCCTCACCACCTCATCCATAGAAAGCTGGGTGTAAAGTGCTGGTCCAAGTAAAGCCATTGTCTGTGAGAGTCATATGTGTGTTGTTAAGTGTTCTACTTAGGCTCATCAAGATGACATATGATCATAGACTAGTGGACTCAAAGAATTAAGTCACCATAGACCTGAAAAGTCTCAACCCTAAGCCCTATAAGGTTCCTCTTAGAGTTAGGTGGATTAAGGCCTTAACCAAGCTCCATTTTTCAATTTAATTTCAGGCTAGTTTAAATATCAACTATGATTCAGAAAAACTATACAAGTATTTACAAAGATGCAATTTTTACAATTTTTTTGAAAATGTGCAAAATTTTTTAAAAATGTTTGAAAACATGGATGTATGCATGAATGCAGAAGTTTTGCAAAATATTTACACACATTTACATAAGGGTTTTTGCAAACTTTTTGTTTTTCAAATATTTTACAAAAATTATGTACTATAAACATACTTTTGATATGAAAATGTTTACAAAATTTTTGCACACAAAAGATTTTTACAAATATTTTTATAAAAATAATTTTTATAAATAGCTATATATGTGCAATAAAGAATTTTATGTACAAGAAAATTTTTTATTTTTTATGGATTTTTAAGGGTTTTTAACCATTTTATTTATTAACACACTCACACAAAGTACGAGTTATGGCTAAAGTATATATGAAATATATACGACACCCCCCGATACTTAGCTCAAACGATGTCCTCATAGTGAATCAAGAGCGATGAAGAAGACATAACTCGTGCTTAGTATAGGGAAGTGAAAAGGAAAAGCTATACTACAAAGATGAATGAAAGAATAGAGATGAAAAGATCTCGGTGTTTCCCCCTATACTTAGGATCAAGTAATCCTAAGTATAGTAGGCTGTGCACAAAGGGAAATCCGAGTAGAATGATGTACAGGGTCTACCTCCCCTATACTTAGGGTGAAATATCCCTAAGTATAGGTAGCAAAACAAAGATAGAAAATAATCAAAAGAAAATCAAAAGTCTCACTCCCCTATACTTTAGGTAAAGTACACCCTAAGTATATCTTAATCAAAGATGGAAATGGGGTGTTGGACTGAAGAATAGTGTGATATAGACAAGTGGATCTATACAAGTCGGGAGAACAATGATAATCAGGCATGAGATGCAATAGATGTGAGTCAAGAGACCACATCTCATGCAAAATGAATAGGGGCGACGTACCAGTGGCACATGATCTATATATGGTTTGAGCTGCAGCCCGTTAACACAAAAGGTAGACTCAATTGACAACTCAGATATATCGATGCTTTCGTTGTCGTGTACCTTTCGGACCAGATAGGGTCCCTTCCATTTGCTCTGCAACTTCCCTGGAAATAATCGAAGCCTGGCATCGAACAACCATACTCTTTGTCCTAGCTCAAACTGCTTGTGGCTGATATGAGAATCATGCCACTTCATAACTCTCTCCTTATACTGAAGGCTGCTCGAAAAGGCTGCATCTCTAAGCTCCTCCAGGGCTGCCAACTCTACCCTCCTCTGATCTCCTATACTCACTGGATCTAGAAGTATATCTGTGTCTGCCCAAAGTGACCTATGTCTCATCTCAACAGGTAAATGACAGGGCTTTCCATAAACGAGGCGAAAGGGAGATGTACCCAAAGGCGTCTTGAAGGACGTCCTATATGCCCACATTACCGAGTCCAAAAGCTGTGACCAATCCTTTCGGTTAGGGCAGACGACCTTCTGCAATATAGTCTTGATCTCTCTGTTCGACACTTCAACAAGACCATTGGTCTGAGGATGATACGGTGTGGCTACTCGATGGTCTATGCTGAACTCGCTAGTAAGGGCCTTATGACGAAATGAGACCCCCCATTAGATATCAATACTCTAGGCACCTCGGATCGTGAAATGATATTCTTCCCCAAAAATCGCCATACAGTCCTAGAATCTACGATTCAGGCGGGGATGTCCTCAACCCAAGGACTAACATAATCTACGATCAACAGAATGTACTCAAATCCCTGACTCTTAGGGAATGGACCCATGAAATCGATGTCCAAGCGTCAAAAACCTCACAGAAGTGAATGGGATGCATCGACATCATATCACGCTGTCCACAAGTGCACATCCTCTGACAGTCAGTACACCTCTTCACGAATTCATCAGAATCCTTGAAGAGGGTAGGCCACCATAGGCCGGATTGGAACACTTTCTGTATCGTTCTCCTCCCAGAGTGATGTCCTCCTGCCTCAAGCTTGTGGCAGTAAGTAAGGATGCTATGGTGCTCAACCTGAGGAATGCACCGACACTAGATGCTATCCCCTCCTTCGTGATAAAGGACGGTATCCTCCCAATGGTAGAACTTGGCCTTCACGAGGAAGGTCTCAAGTCCCTGTTTGGGCCAACCTTGTGAAACTTTCTTGGCAACAAGATAGTTCACAATGTCGGCATACCATGGGAGAGAGGCGATAGCAAGGATCGCCTCATCTGGGAAGGTCTCTGAAATAGGCTCAATCTGCTCAGAATCCTCAAGATGCTCTAATCGGGAGAGATGATCCGCCACCACATTCTTGACTCCAGGCTTATCCTTACTCTCTATATCAAACTCCTGGAGTAGAAGGATCCATTTGGTCAATCTAGCTTTGGCATCCTTCTTTGCCATGAGGTACCTGATGGCGGTATGATCAGTGTAAATGGTCACCTTAGATCCAATGATGTACGATCTGAACTTATCTAGGGCAAACACTACGGCTAGCATCTCCTTCTCAGTGACTGTGTAGTTCCGCTGAGCAGCATCCAAAGTACAGTTTGCGTAGTGTATGGCAAATGGTACTCTATCCCTCCTCTGTCCCAGCACGGCCCCTACGGCAAAATCGAAGGCATCCGTCATGATCTCAAATGGGAGAGACCAACCAGGCAGCTGGAGGGACAGGAGCCTCAACAACTAGACTCTTGAGAGTCTCAAACGACGTTAGACACTTATCATTCACAATGAACTCGGTGTCTTTCGTCAGCAAATCAATCAACGGCCGGGCAATCCTGCTAAAATCATGAATGAATCACCGGTAGAAACCGACGTTCACCAGAAAAGACCGTAACTATCGCAAATTGGACGATGGACTGAGTTTCCTAATGATATCCACCTTGGCCGGATCAACCTCCATGCCCCTGTTGGAGATGATATGGCCAAGCACCGTCCCTTGAGTCACCATGAAGTGACTCTTCTCCCAAGAAAACACAATATGGACCTTAATGCATCACTGAAGGATGCAGTCTAGGCAATCAAGACAAGCATCAAACCCATTGCCATAGACCGAAAAGTCGTCCATGAAGACCTCCAAGCACTCACCCACCATGATCGAAAAGATGGACAACATGCACCTTTGGAATGTCGTCGGGGTGTTACATAGACCAATGGGCATCCGTTTGAAAGCATATGTCCCGAAGGGACAGGTGAATGTGGTCTTGTCCTGGTCTTCGGGCACAATGGCCACCTGATTGTATCCGGAGTACCCGTCCAAGAAACAGTAATGACTCTTCCCTGCTAGCCTCTCTATAATCTGATCAATAAAAGGTAGCGAGAAATGATCCTTCTTGGTGGCCGGATTCAATCGTCTATAATCCACACAGACCCTCCAAGAAGTGGGTACCTGAGTAACGATCTCCTCTCCAGACTCACTAACAACTGTGGTGATGCCCGTCTTCTTGGGCACCATGTGTAACGGACTGACCCATTTGGAGTCGGAGATGGGGTAGATAAAATCGGCGCTCCACCATTTCGAGATCTCCTTCATGACAACCTCTCGAAGATTTGGGTTCAGCTGCCGCTGGAACTCATGCGACAGCTTCGCGTCCTCTTCGAGATAGATATAGTGGGAGTACAGAGCCGGACTTATCCCCTGAAGATCGGTTACGCTCCATCCTATCGCCTTGCGATTTTTTTCCAGAACCCCCATCAGACGGGATTCTTGCTCTCCAGTCAAATCTGCTGAGATAATAACTGGGTGAATCTCATGCTCGCCTGCAAGGAACCTATACTTCTGCGATGACGGCAACGGCTTCAGCTCTAGACAACTGGGTGCTGGCGGATCTGGCCTCTGAAAAGTCTGAGTGAATGCGACCAAATCTGCATAGGAGAATGTGAACTCTCGCTGAAAATCTGAATCTGGTGAAGACTGCTCGGCTAGTGTGTCTCTGCTCTGAACGAGATCAGTTTCCACCCTAGCTGCTGGCTCTGGGGAAATCAGACAAGGAATCATATCATCAAACTTTGCCCAATCTATGACTGACTCTGAGGGATCTGAATCATTATCAAAAGAATCATCTACCTCGTGATCGAGAACTGGCTCTGCTGCCTGAAATGTATACTGGACCAGGAATGTGCTCTCTAAGCTCTTCATCTGCTGGCATCTGTGCACCAGCGGACTATGAAGGTGAGAGGATGGCTCGTGAAACTGGGTCTGCCCAAATTGCCTCATTATTTGTAATCACAAAATCACAGTTCCGGTGGATGTCTTGCTCTACCTCTGTCATCTGCTCTGAATCTGAAGGTGGGTCCGAGCAAGCTGAATCTCTGGCTCTAGTCTCCTCGATTGTCTCTATTTGTATACTCTCACCCTCGACGCGAAAGTATACCTTCCCGCTATCATGATCAGACACTGCCTTGGTTGTGGCCAAGAACAGGCATCCTAGGATGATGAGAGTATCGGTCACGAGGAATTTCAGTCCTTGAATCATGACGACAACGTCCTTCAGCAACCCCTTCGGCCTCTTGACAGATCGATCAACAAACTGAAGGACCGTCCTGCTCTGTCGTAGAGGGACCAACTCGAATCGGTCGAGTAAGGCTGCCGAAAGTAGGTTGATC
The DNA here is from genome assembly GCA_037367405.1 of Ottelia alismoides. NCBI lineage: Eukaryota > Viridiplantae > Streptophyta > Magnoliopsida > Alismatales > Hydrocharitaceae > Ottelia > Ottelia alismoides. The sequence continues at coordinate 678,865 of JAZKJV010006761.1, forward strand.
GAAGAACCACTGTCTAATAGAGTATCGTCGAACCTCTGCTCATGAATGTGGCATCTGACATAGGGAGCTCCTGCATCTGGCCTCTTGGCTAGCACACAGTTCTAGATGGTGAAGCAAGTGGCGCGAGTGAGCACATGGATCTCTGACTGGTGGTTCCTCCTCTTCCTGTGAATGGTAGTCCTGTCTCTGAGGTTCCTCTGGAAGAGGGGGATGTGCTCCAAGGCCTCCTGTAGAGTCAACTGTATGTGAAATATGTCCATCATCTGCTGGCTGAACTCTGGATGGTGCGATCTTTTTAGATTTTCTTTGGTCCCCTTAGCCAAGCGGAGTGCTTGGGGAAAGGGGATGACTGGGTCCTTCTCATATGAAGGACTAGGATCAGGTCTATGATGTTGTGGCAAAGTAGAATCCATACATAAATCATCAATCAATACAGATGGATTTGCAAATGATAAACCCTTTCCTTTATTTTCAGAATTGTTCTGAAATACATCAATAACAGGAAATGCAACAGGAGAAGAACTGGTGGCCTTAGTACCACCCACGGCATCTGGACTCGTAGCATCAGTACCGCGCTCTGTCTCAGCAACTCTGATGGCATCAGCACCACCTCCTCCATCTGGTGAAGTGATGGCCTTAGTGCCATCATCTGGATCAACATCCTTGGTGGCATCAGTACCATCGTCATCATCATGATCTCGAGAAGCATCAACATCGCTCTCCTCCTCGTCTGGCACTCCTGAAGCTGCGTGGGATCGTCGCTCAGACGAGGTGTCGTCGGCTGGCATCCTACCGCTCCTAAGTGTAACAAAGTCAGCATCAAACATGTATACAGTAATATCACCGAGGGAATCACTGGGTGTGGTAACCTCTTTAAACTCTACCAGCTCAGACTTCCTCTTGAGGTTGTTCGAATTGGGCTTGATCTGGGCAGGAATGGCGGCCTTTCCCTTCACAATCTCTCTCATCTCATGTCTGAACTCATCCATCTCCCGTCGAAAAGTGGCCTGCTGCTCGGAGATAAGGCGGGCTAAGTCATCCAAGGCAGGGTTCTCATAGGTGGGCTCATGAGAACCTGACGGGTGGCCTCTCTGATAGTGAGGATGTTGCTGCTGGTGAGAGAGATAAGGGGCTGAGACTGATACTGCGGAGGCTACTGAGGCTGCCTCCAAGACTGTCCCTGGTGATAGGAACAAGGACCATGCCGCTGGTAGGAATGGTGATGTGGCTGCTACTGCTGGTGTAATGGGAACAGGGGCTGCTGGTGCTGCTCTCGCTGCTGGCCATACTGGCCACCCTGAACTGGAGGCTACTGCTGGGAACTGGTACCTCCGGTTGTCCAACGAAATCCGGGATGGTCTCGTCGGATCCCATGGTGGGGTTGGTCGTACCATATCCCATTGACATCCATCAATGGCTCCTGCTCGTAAGTGGGTGGGGGAGTACTGCCAGGGGCTGGTCCGACTGATACACCACCATCTGGTTGTCCTGAGATGGTGGCGACTGGACGTACTGCTGTTGCGGCTGCTGATGCGGCTCTGCCTGGACATGGTAAACCTGTCGGTAGTAGGCGGAAGGCTGGGTCAAGCTGTTGTTGCTGCCTGGGTCTGCCGTGACCTGAGACGAGGCTGAGAAGCCGTCTGTGCCTCCTGGAGATTAATGATCTGGGTCTTCAGGTCATTCAGTGTCTGTGCCATCTCATCTATATGTGACATGCCCTGGCACTGCTTCTTCTCGATCAACTCGATCTGGTCCAGCTTCTCACTGATGATACCCATGTCAGCGGCTGTCGACTCTGCTTGTGCTGCTGCTGCTGACGAAGTAGTGGGACCGGCATCGACCCGTGCTATCCTCTAATAGGACACGGGCTGTGGCAGGGGCTTCCCCTGAGTGTATAACATGATCTGGGACATCTCTGTGTAGTTCTCAGCCATCTCCTCATAGATGGTCCAAACCCGATCCTCATCCTTGGCAAAGTACAAGCCCCACAGGATGCATTCACTAACCCCTGCAGCTCCGATGTAAGCCCGCAGAAAAAGCTGTGAACAAGGTTGGGCTTCGAAATGTCATGATAGGGGTACTGATCTGTAAGATCCCTGAAACAATCCCATTCCTCGTGAAACTGCTCGTTGGGGAGCATGGAGAAATTGCTGATCAGGGCCCTAGCTGCATTGGTCTGGCCGAGTGTATTGTACTTGTTGAGATACTCGTTCCGGAGCTGTTCCCAAGTAGTCACTAATCTCCCGAGGTGCTTTAGACAGTTGGTTGCTCTATCGACGAGGGAGAAAGGGAAAGCCATCATCTTGATGGTGTCCTCGTCCACACTGCGATCGTGGACAATGCTGTGGATCATCTCGAACTCCTGGAGATGAAGGTGCGGTCTGAATAGTCTGAGGCGGGAATTGAAGTCTCCCGCAATAGATGGCAGAACAATCCATCTGTGTATCAGAGTTGCACCAGGGTTGTGCAACTCTCTCATTGGGCGTGCTGCGGCTGCTAGCTGTACGGGCTCCTCAGGCTGTCTAGCATCGGGTCCATCTCCTCCACTGGGTCTGCGCTACTCTCGATCTGCTCGCATCTGCTCCATCTCCTGGTGCATGTCAACCATTAAAGCCCCCTGATCTCGAATCTGTCCCTGCATCGTCTCAAGGGAGGCTAACAGGGTGTTGTTGATTGCACCCTGGTCCAACACATATGTCTGCTCTGCTCTGGGGCCATCGGTGCGGTCCTCGCTGTTGGCCATGGTCTCTGCAAAGGCAAAAGACCCAAACTCATGTCCTGATAAATCAATTGGTTGCTGCTCTCTCTGATCGGACACCGGCACCTCAGGACTAGTAGAAGAAGGGTGGTCAAGGGGGAACAGGGAGGAATCGAACTCGGATTTGTAGAGCGGGTCTCGGCTCTCGCGAATCAACCTAGATAAACGGGCCGGAGTGCTCAAAAGCAGTGCAGCCAGAGGCTGCCTATGAAACCTCCGATCCATCATCTCGATCTGGCGAGTAAGGCGGATGAGATCTGAATAGCAAACAAGATGGTCAAACAATACCCTGGTTCACCTACGTACGCAGAGCTGATGATCGTGAAGGTTCGGTCTTTTATCTTGTCATTTTTATTTAGGTGATAAGACAGTCCATCAGAGCCATTAAGCGAGCTGTTGGGAATCCAACGCCCCCAGGAGACTGTCCCGATCTCAAGCTAGATCGTTCCCAGCCAGTACAAGCCGCGGACCGTTTACCGACTACCCGATCGACTCGCTTTATTAAGGATATCGCAGCCCGCTTTACTGGCGACCAGAGCGATCCTCACTGGAGAACGACTAGCTCAAAACTAGTAGTCTGAAGAAGGGTCAGATATGGCTCTATCCTAAGGTACGGGTCACTCTCTCGCTCATCCAAACCATACAATGAGGGGATTGCTCACCCAATACAAAATTTTTGGTGAAGTGTATTTTAATATCAAGTTTGCTTAAACAGTCCCAATTTTATGGTTTTTATTTTTTGTAGGTATTTTTCAAAACAAACAACGCCTAACAAATTTTTCGATTCTCCTAATTTTTATGAAGTCTAAAAATGGGGGAGAAGACGAAAAAGCCGATGCACAACTAAAAACGATGATGCATGCTGAGTAAGGGATGCGTACCTGCCACCAGCACTCTACATGCAAAATGATTTGAGCATAGTTGAAAGACAGAATTAAAACTAATCTAAATAATGCAGCGAGGAAATCGGCCTTAAGCAGAAATTTCTACATGTGAAGCGCAATAGCTAACGGGTCAACGGGAGGGGTCGAGGTCCGGTCTATGATGCTGATCGGTGTTTGCCACAACGGATCCTGCCAGCGCTGTATACGACCTCTAGTGGCACGTGGCCCCTCGAGTGACCAGGTTAGCTTTTTATTAATGAATTAATTATGGTCCAATTATTCGGTCTATAGGAACAAGCAAGATAATTAAGGTTGGGCCCTAACTAATTACATCACAAGGCAATATAAATTCCTAAGCTAAGGCTAAATTCTCGAGAACCAATTAAAAGGAAAAAGTGATAGAAATCAAAAACCGGCGAAAACTGCGATGAGGTCCCCTGAGCACACCGGTGCTCGGCGAAATAGACCCCAAAAATCACCAAGTCTTTGAGCAGTCCTGGTCCTGTATTATTACAACAATATAGTCTACAGAAAAAGAAACTAGGCTAAGCTAACTAAACTCCCAAACACTCTACTTTCTTCTCTCGCTCTCTCCTGCGGCTCTATACAGAAAAGAGCCACCTCCGAATCCCGCGGGTGCATCGGCTTCCTAAAAAAAGCCGCTATCGATCGTCGGGCCCTCGCCAGAAAATCAAACAAGAGATGAGTCAGTCCACGGATTATTATTATTATAATAAATACAATAAAATAAAATAAAATGCAAAAATAAATGCAAAAATAAAAACAAATGAAATAAAATAAAATGAAAAGAAATGAAATAAAAACAAACAAAGACAAAAGTAAAAACAAAAAGAAATCAAAGAAAATAAAAGAAAAGATGAAAAAGCTAAAAAAGAACAAAAAGTCGCGAAAGAAAAGCCGACTACTAAGCCGTGCTCCCCGGCAACGGCGCCATTATGATGACGAGCAAATCATGATCTGGGTTATGGTGTAAATCAGGGTCGTTGCGACCCGAACCGCGAGGCTAATTCAATAAGAAAAAGAAAGACCACCAAATAGAAAAATCAAACAATCATGCAAATAACGGCCTCGCTATTTTATTTTACCTGGTATAGCGACCAGGGTCGAACACAAAGATCACGGAATGCGATGGCTATGAAGTAGTCGGGAATCAAGAATAAAAAGGAATAAAATATTTTTGGTGGATTTTTATATTTTTTAATTTTTTTTGTGATTTTGAAAATAAGGAAAAAAATAAAAGCACTAACAAAAGTCACAAACTAACAATTATTTAACACATCAAAACAAATAAGAAAATTAAAATAAAAATATTTTTGGATTTTATAATTATTCAAGTGTTTTTGATATTTTTATTGGATTTTTCTGATTTTTAATTGATTTTATAAAAAATAAAATAAGGCGAAAAATGCAAGCTACTACGCAGCCAGAATCTAAAGGCTATTTAAAAATATCCAAATAGCCTATAAAATTTCAGTAATAATTTTATGATCAAGTAAAAATAAACACCTAACTACAGAAAAAGAAATTACAATTTTATGAATTTTTAAGAATTTTTAATGATTTTCCTATATTTTTAGTGTTTTTTTTTACTTTTTATGGTTTTTATAAAAAGCAACAAAACTTGGAAAGAAGTAAAAACACACAAAAATAAACACACAACATTTTGTTGGAATTTTTAGAAGCCTTTAATATTTTTAGTTGATTTTTCAAAATAGACATGAACAAATTTGGATGTTTTAGAATTTTTTGAAAATATAAAAAGAGAACAAAATCCGCCAAAAAATTCACAGAAATGTTTACATAGTGGCAGGAGCCATGTGTCCAAATTTCACAATTTTTTGACGAGATTTGATATTTATTTCAACCAATCAAACACATGCAGCACACGGGTGTTAGCAATGTGAGCCCGAGGTTAACCATTCCTACAATAAATGTTATTGTAATAAATGATTTATCAATAAAAGTTATTGATTATGTTTCACTCCCTTTCTGATATTGAATGAATGAATACACTATAAGGTCCCTCTGTACAATAAGGGTTATGTACCATGGCCAACTTGATAATCATACAATTGTTGATTCATTGATTGAATCATAGAGGTTGATGCTTCGATGAATATCTAAGGAGTTAGATAGAGGACTCATCAAGCATCATCAATGATTGTCAAGTGATGATCTCCAGCCTGAGAAGGAGATGGCAATCCTTTCTCATTAGGCTAATATCTGATCGACCTCTTGATGCAGGTCCTCTGCATGGGAATAGTGATTTGGATGTATCAGATTAGTTGAGTCAATGGGTTGACTTAACGAGATCGAGATAACCAAAGACCTATGATGAATACTGTCACATCACAGACACACATCCTCTAACCAGAGACAGATGTGTTTCTATATGTCTGAGTATGTACATTTGGCAGACCAATAGGTTGATGACCTAACCAAGGTCTATACACTGGCGAGCTGGTGTGCATGTAAAGGCATATGGGCAATACGATCTCTCAAAGGGATCATACAGGTTCACTTGTGAACCGGGAGACATGAGCTCACTCATGAGGTATTGGGACTGACCAAATTCCATTCATGGTTGTCATGCTTTAGAAGCATGACATGAATTTGAAGGTAAGATATATGCTTTGTGAAAGCATATGATCTGTACCATATCCCAAGGGCCAAGATTGAGAAACTTAGTGATCATATCATGAAAATGACAATGTAAAGGTGATCTATATCTTCAGGATGATCATGAGTCTTCCAGTATGCAGGATGTACATGTATTAGATATACTTGAGGGTGATTTGATCATAAACGATTGTATAACCATGACGCTTCCATTCCGAGGGAGTGATGACACAGCTCTGGATTTTAGTGACTTCTCTCATTAGAGAAGTGACCTAATCTTAGTCCAAGAACTGGACATTGATCTGAATGAGATTCAGATGCAATGAGAAGATTGGGTTTACGGACTTGATTTAATCAAGCATCTATGAGAGGTCCATGGGATCTGGATTTGAGATGTGATCTCAATATCCAAGTCACTATACGTGGAACAATACAATCGCCCTTTCCTTATCTCCAAGTATCTCAGGAGAAATAGCATTGTTCTTAAATGGTTTAAGAACAATTCCATAAGATCTAAGCATTGAGAAATTGATAATTAAATGTGATTTAATTATCATGATGTTTGAGGAATTATTGAATATAATTAAATGTGATTTAATTATTATGGATAAGAATAATGTGGATAGTAATATCCAATTATTCATAATATATTAATAATGTGATTTATAATGTATTAGAGAGAGCTAATTATAATTTATATTTGTAGATTAATTATTAATGTGTATTGGATGCACATTATATAATTAATTGAAGATGTAAATTATATTTTTTTTGGTTGTGAATGTGATTCATAATTTTCCAATGTCAAGATTGTAATATTAACAAAATTAATTGAGAATTATTTTTGGTGAATAAATCCCAACAAATAGTTGTTGGAATAAACAAGAGAGAAAATCAAGGAGGCATGCAATCTCATGGAAATCCATGAGATTGCCTCCTTTAGGAAAGAGGTGGGCGGCACCCTATTCCTATATGGAATGGGTGGCCGTCCCCCCTTAATGTACATGGAGATGTAATCTCCATGTATATTCTCTCCTTATTTATTTATGTGATTTTAGAATTGATTTATCTTTGATTTTGTCAAATATATTTTAATCTAAATTTGTTGGCTTTTTCCAACAACAATCTTGACCATTGGATTGACATAAATCAATCTCATCCATTGATTTTATATGTCCCATGGATTGAGATCCATGGATCCCAAAAACCCTATAAATAGAGAGGCATACCTTGCTCTCTATTACATGCTATTTTGGTAGCACACATCTCTCTCTCTTTCTCCTCTTACACGCCAACCCTCTCTCTCCCTCTTCTTGGTGGTCGTCCACCATACCCTAGAGGAGAGACCCGTCGATGCCTACGCCACCGCGCTGCCGCTTCGACGCTCTACGGTTCTCCGTATACTTGGAGTTCTTCACTCATGAAGGAGACATTTGATCTCGTGCGATGACATCAGGAGCAACCGTGCTTGGATCAACTTGTTGGATTGCGAGGACAACGCGACTCATCCCCGCGCTTGCAAGTCGTTACTCCGACGATCAGACTTGAGACAGGAGGTCTCTTTTCTTAGAGACTCGATCAACCACGCTCCAAGAGATATTGCATTATACTTGTTGTGTTTATAGATGAAACGATCCGAGAATCATTTTAGGATCATGTGGTTTCATCACATGAAAAAAATTTTAAATTCCGCTGCACCGAACAACTAGTACGACTAGTCATTCTCCGTCGTATCAGATATGACGATCACGCTTCCGTGATGCGCTTGAGGATTTATTCATATCCTTCAAATGGTATCAGAGCCTTAGGTCGACGGTTTCGAATATGATTCACGAACCGAGGACAACTTGGGTTCGTTAAGGTCGCAAAAGTTTTTTATCGCATTTGATTTCGCAGATCTGTTTAGTAAATAATTTCGGCCATGCTTAAAATGTTTAAGCATGAATTATTTACTTATATTTTGTTCCCCATTAAATAAGGAAACCATAGGATCTGAGTTTGCGTAAATCGGATTTTGTATGCTCGAGATATGGTTGTTTTAATGAACATATATGCACTGTTGCGGTACTGTAGATCTGAACGTGATTAAAATATTAATTACTATTTAGATTGCCTCGAAAGGCGTGAAACATCACTTGGGTTCTGTCCTAAATCAAATTAGCAATCCATGAAAATTTATTTTGTCTAATTTGGATTTAATATTATTGAGATATGCTAATTTTAGTAAGTAGGGGTCACTGCTGAAATTACAGTCCTAATCAAGAACCATGTGATTGTCAATTAATAAAATTAATTGTTAATTTCAAGAAATATTTATGGAAAATATTTGAGAAATATTGGAAGATGATTATTTCCTTAATTTACTTGGCCTCAACCAATTAATTGATTAGATTTGATCTAGATCATAATTGGAAACACAATCATCAAACTCCTTGCTTGAATAGGATTGGGAATTTGTCTAGCAAATTTCCTTATAATCAAAATTGTTTTGATTACTATATGGTATAATTTCGGTTGAATAACCGATGATCATCTCAAGTACAAATTGATATATTTGGCATTATCCTTTCCAGAGGCGGATATGGTGACTAGTCGGAGATTGCTGGGGTAGCGGGTTGCAACGTATGTGGTCCGTCCCACTCTCGCCTGCACTGGCCATGATAGCGGGTAGGGTCGGGATAATGCCGAAGAAATCAAGTTGTATTTTTAATTATTAAAATATGAATTTATACGTACTTTGAGAATAATACCATATATATTCAAATATAACAATCAAGTTTGATTGATTGAATTGGATTGATAATTAATTTAATATGATTTAATTAATTATATCCAATTAAAATACTCTAATATGATTAGAGTTGATAATTCCCTTGGAAGAATTAATTATATGAATGTGATTCATAGTAATTAATTCAATTTGAATAAGAGATGGAGGATCACATAAGTGACATCCATGGTCTCCCGTCAAGGCGAAGGGTTTCGTCGCCAGATATTATATGTGGGAGACGCCTGTCCGAAGTGACAGCTCCTGCATGTGATCCATTTGGATCGGGCTCGTCGCTTCTTGAAAGAGTAAGGACGTATGCGTAGTGACCCCAATATCGGGTCCTCATATTATTGGGGCGATATTGGATTGCACATAGCGAGTTGTATTCCTGTTGACAGTTGGTTCAATTAATGACGGGTCAACATCACCTTAGGGGTGGTGGGCCCGGGTATTAAAGATCGAATTAGGAAATGCAAGTTGGACTTGCATGGCGGAATGTGTTCCCGCTTCACTTTATTGGAGTCATAGGTTCTCATATTATTGGGATATGACAAAGATAAAGAGGAGATCCCATTTCTTGCTTGAGATATATCGGTAAGTATATCTCCTACTTTGAAAGTAATTAAGGGAATAAACTTTCATAGTTGACATAGCAAGACTAACTTGATTTAAAATACCTTGATCAAATATAAATAAATTGAGTATATAATTATATATTCTAATATAGTGCATTCTCAATTTCAGAAAATGAAGTCCATGAACCCACTGAGCGGGCTTCTGGAGGTCAACCAATTGACCGGACCAAAGTACTCGGATTGGATCCGTAATTTGGAGCTTGTACTCTCAGTGGAGCGCATCAGTTATGTTCTCTCAGAAGACAAGCATGAAAACCCTAAATCTAAGGAAGAAAAAGCACTCAATGACAAGTATGATGAAGATCATGTCTTGGCTAGATGCTACATCTTGGGTTCTCTCTCCAATGTTCTTCAGAAACAACATGCGGAGATGAGTACTTGCCAAGAAATTATGCAGAATCTGAAAGATATGTTTGGTGATATTAACCGCACCCAGCGGTACAATGTTATGAAAGAGCGCGTTCGCTGCAAGATGCAGGAAGAGACTTCGGTTCGTGAACATGTACTCAAAATGTTTGGGTACTTATCGGAGCTGGAGACTCTGGGGGCAACCATGGATGCAGACATGCAATCCGATTTCATTCTGTTGTCGTTGCCCAAGTCTTTCAATAACTTTGTGGTGTCATTCCACATGAATAAGCTGGAACTGACAAATGCTGGGCTTCTAGCTGCATTAAAGTCTGCAGAAGACGTAATGAAGAAAGATGATCCCACTGGCAGTGCAATGGTTGCACAGGTCAGAGTGAAGCACGGTCGTAAGCATGGTTCTCGGAAGGGCCCGGCCCAGAAGAGAAAGAAGAAGGGACAAAGTATTGGCTCGTCTTCCAATGCATCCACTCTAATGTCGTCGAAGAAAACTGACGTATGTCACCACTGCAAAAAGCCAGGACACTGGAGGCGTAATTGCCCGGATTACCTGAAGTTGGTCGAAAAAGGTAAAGCCCCAGCAGGTATAAAATCTACTTTTATCATTGAAACAAGCTTTCTTGTGGGACGAGAAGGAAGTTGGGTTGCTGATTCTGGTTTTTCTGTTCATGTATGCAATTTGTTGCATTTGTTTCAGGAAACTAGAAAACTTGAATAAGGGGAGATAGTCATCTAGATTGGATCTGATGCAAGTGTTGCAGCAGTCGTCGTCGGGACTTGTCGGCTATCATTATCTAGTGGAAGAGTCCTAGTACTTAAAGAGTGTCTTTTTGTACCTGAAGTCAGAAGGAATTTAATACTATATCTAAGCTAGTTAGAAATGGATATTCATTCTTATTATGTAATAAGTTAGTCATAAATCATTATGATAAATATATTGCAGATGGTATTTTGACTTATGGTGGACTCTATGAATTGTGCATTAATGAGCATGTCATGAATATTACAGCCACTAATAAAAACCCTAAAAGATCCAGGAGTAATATAAATCATTCAAACATGATTTGGCATCAAAGGCTTGGTCATTTATCTGTTGATAGGATCAATAGATTGATAAAGGATGGATTCCCTTTGGATTTTCTACAGGTTCAGTCTTTACCTACCTGTGAACATTGTATTCGAGGTAAAATGACTAGGATGCCTTTCCATAACAAGGTTACTAGATGCGAAGGTATTATTGACCTAATACATACCAATGTATGTGGTCCCTTCAGTACCGCGACTCAAAATGGATATCGATATTATTTGACATTTATTGATGGCCATTCGCGATATTGGTTTGTCTTCCTATTACGTCATAAATCTGAAACCTTTGAAAAGTTCAAAGAATTTAAGGCTTTGGTTGAAAACTAAACCGATAGGAAGGTTAAATGTATTCGATCTGATCGAGGTGGCGAGTACCTCTCAGATGAATTCAAGGAATACCTTAAAGAGAATGGAATTGTCTCCAATCTCACTACTCCTGAAACTCCCCAACTTAATGATGTTGCTGAAAGACGCAACAGGACTATCATGGATATGGTCTGTTTAATGATGAGTAAAGCACATTTACCACTTAGTTTCTGGGGATATGTAGTAGAGACTGTAATATATATCCTGAATAAGATTCCCAACAAATCTGTACCTAAGACTCCTCATGAGCTCTGGTTTGGGACCAAACCTAGTGTTAATCACTTGAGGGTTTGGGGTTGCTTGGTTCATGCGAAGAACGTGGACGCAAGTAAGCTGGAATCTCGCACTCGTGAGTGTTGCTTTATTGGGTATGCTAGAGATGGTATTGGATACCAGCTTTATGACCCTGAGACCCAAAAGGTTTTGTCTCTAGAGATGTGAAATTTCTGGAGGATGATTTCCTTAAAGGTCAAGACAAAAGTGAAGTAGAGGAATTCATAGAATCCCCTGAGGATTCTGAGCTTCCTAGATCAGAAACTGAAGATATAAATAAAGATGAAACACCCATACCTCTTCGAAGGAGTTCGAGGGTGGTTGCACCACCTGAAAGGTATGGATTCCATGTGTCAAGTGAAACTGACAATGATCCTACTTCATTTTATGAAGCACTCGTGGATCATGACATGGATAGATGGATGCTAGCAATGAAGTCAGAAATTGACTCCATGCATAAGAATGGTGTATACCCTAGAGGATCCACCTAAAGGGGTAAAACCCATTGGGTGCAAATGGATCTTCAAGAGAAAGAGGGGACCTGATGGGAAAGTTAAGACTTTCAAGGCACGGCTCGTAGCCAAGGGCTACACACAGAGAGAAGGCATCAACTATGATGAGACATTCTCTCCTGTGGCTATGCTTAAATCCATCAGGGCATTGCTGGCTATAGCTGCATATCTTGACTATGACATCTGGCAGATGGACGTCAAGATGGCTTTCCTCAATGGATACCTCGAGGAGGATATCTACATGGAGCAGCCCCAGGGCTTCATGACTGAGGATGGTAAAGTATGCAAGCTGAAGAAATCCATCTATGGGCTCAAGCAAGCTTCTCGTAGTTGGAACATCAGATTTGACGAAACCATAAAGAGTTATGATTTTGTGCAGAATCCTGATGAACCTCGTGTATACAAGAAGCTTAGTGGGAGCGCCATTGTGTTCATCGTGCTTTATGTAGATGACATCCTTATCATTAGGAATGATACAAGGATGATGACCAGTGCAAAGATTTGGCTATCCCATACCTTTGAGATGAAAGATCTTGGGGAAGCCTCTTACATCTTGGTTCTGAAGTTGTTCAGAAACTGAGAGAAGAGGATATTGAGATTGTCACATCATGGATACATTAAGAAGATTCTTGAACGATTCCGTATGGATAGTTCCAAGAAAGGATTCCTACCCTTAAGACATGGTATCCACCTGTCTAAAGGAATGGCTCCTCAAACTGTTGAGGAAAAGAAAGCCATGGCTAGATGTCCTTATACATCAGCTGTAGGAAGCTTAATATATGCCATGATGTGCACTAGGCCAGATATCTGCCATGTAGTGGGAGTGGTAAGTCGTTACCAATCCTGCTATGGAGAACAACACAGGAATGCAGTAAAGAACATATTTAAATATCTAAGACAGACGCAAGATTACATCTTAGTCTATGGAGATGGTGATCTCCAAGTCTTGGGATATACATATTCTGACTTCCAATCAGATATTGATGATCGAAAGTCGACATCAGGGTTTGTGTTCCTGTTGAACGATGGTGCTGTGAGATGGAGAAGCAAGAAGCAAGACACTACAGTAGATTCAACAACAGAAGCCGAATACATTACCGCATCGGATGCTGCAAAGGAGGCGGTGTGGTTGCGCAAGTTCGTGCAGGAGCTTGGCGTAGTTTCCTATGATACTCCCATCCCGCTGCTCTGTGATAACACGGGAGCAATTGCCCAGGCGAAGGAACCCAGATGGCATCGGAAGAGCAAGCATGTAGAAAGGAAATACCACATCATTCGGGAGATTCAAAAGCGTGGTGACATCATCATCACCAAGGTGGCCTCTGCCGACAACGTTGTTGATCCTCTTACCAAACCTCTGACAAAGAAGGTTTTCGACCAGCATGTAATGAGTATGGGTTTAAGGATTGTTCCTGAATGGTTCTGAGGGCTAGTGGGAGATTGTTAGCAATGTGAGCCCGAGGCGAACCATTCCTACAATAAATGTTATTTTAATAAATGATTTATCAATAAAAGTTATTGATTATGTTTCATTCCCTTTCTGATATTGAATGAATGAATGCACTATATGGTCCCTCTGTACAATAAGGGTTATGTACCATGGCCAACATGATAATCATACAGCTGTTGATTCATTGATTGAATCATAGAGGCTGATGCTTGGATGAATATCTAAGAAGTTAGATAGAGGACTCATCAAGCATCATCAATGATTGACAAGTGATGATCTCCAGCGTGAGAAGGAGATGGCAATCCTTTCTCATTAGGCTGATATCTGATCGACCTCTTGATCCAGGTCCTCTGCATGGGAATAGTGATTCGGAGGTATCAGATTAGTTGAGTCAATGGGTTGACTTAACGAGATCGAGATAACCAAAGACCTATGATGAATACTGTCACATCACAGGCATACATCCTCTGACCAGAGACAGATGTGTTGCTATATGTCTGAGTATGTACATTTGGCAGACAAATTAGTTGATGACCTAACCAAGGTCTATACACCGGCGAGCTGGTGTGCATGTAAAGGCAAATGAGTAATATGATCTCTCAAAGGGATCATACAGGTTCACTTGTGAACCGGGAGACATGAGCTCACTCATGAGGTATTGGGACTGACCAAATTCCATGCGTGGTCGTCATGCTTTAGAAGCATGACATGAATTTGAAGGTAAGATTTATGCTTTGTGAAAGCATATGATCTGCACCATATCCCAAGGGCCAAGATTGAGAAACTTAGTGATCATGTCATGAAGATGACAGTGTAAAAGTTATCTATATCTTTAGGATGATCATGAGTCTTCCAATATGCAGGATGTACATGTATTAGGAATACCTAAGGGTGAGTTGATCATAAACAATTGTATAACCATGACGCTTCCATTCCGAGGGAGTGATGACACATGGTTTGGATTTTAGTGACCCTCTCATTAGAGAAGTGACCTAATCTTAGTCCAAGAACAGGACATTGATCTGAATGAGATTCAGATGCAATGAGAAGATTGGGTTTACGGACTTGATTTAATCAAGCATCTATGAGAGGTCCATGGGATCTGGATTTGAGATGTTATCTCAATATCCAAGTCACTATACGTGGAACAATACAATCGCCATGTCCTTATCTCCAAGTATCTGAGGAGAAATAGCATTGTTCTTAAATGGTTTAAGAACAATTCCATTAGATCTAAGCATTGACAAATTGATAATTAAATGTTATTTAATTATCATGATGTATGAGGAATTATCCAATATAATTAAATGTGATTTAATTAGTATGGATAAGAATAATGTGGATAGTAATATCCAATTATTCATAATATATTATAAATGTGATTTATAATGTATTAGAGAGAGCTAATTATAATTATATTTGTAGATTAATTATTATTGTGTATTGGATACACATTGTCTAATTAATTGAAAATGTAAATTATATTTTGTTCTGGGTTGTGAATGTGATTCACAATTTTCCCATGTCAAGATTGCAATATTCCCAAAATTAATTGAGAATTTTTTTTAGTGAATAAAATCCCAACAAATAGTTGTTGGAAATAAATAACAGAGAAAATCAAGGAGGCATGCAATCTCATGGAAATCCATGAGATTGCCTCCTTTAGGAAAGAGGTGGGCTCCTATATGGAATGGGTGGCCGTCCCCCCTTAATGTACATGGAGATGTAATCTCCATGTATATTCTCTCCTTATTTATTTATGTGATTTTAGGATTGATTTATATTTGATTTTGTCAAATATATTTTAATCTAAAGTTGTTGACTTTTTCCATCAACAATCTTGACCATTGGATTGACATAAATCAATCTCATCCATTGATTTTATATGTCCCATGGATTGAGATCCATGGATCCCAAAACCCTATAAATAGAGAGGCATACCTTGCTCTCTATTACATGCTATTTTGGTAGCACGCATCTCTCTCTCTCTCTTTCTCCTCTTACATTCCAGCCCACTCTCTCCCTCTTCTTGGTGGTCGTCCACCATACCTAGAGGAGAGACCTGTCGACGCCTACGCCACCGCGCTGCCGCTTCGACGCTCTGCGGTTCTCCGTCTGCTTGGAGTGCTTCACTCACGAAGGAGACATTCGATCTCGTACGGCGAGATCAGGAGCAACCGTGCTTGGATCAACTTGTGGATTGCGAGGACAAAGCGACTCATCCCCGCGCTCGCAAGCCGTTACTCCGACGATCGGACTTGAGACAGGAGGTCTCTTTTCTTAGAGACTCAATCAACCACGCTCCAAGAGGTATTGCATTATACTTGTTGTGGTTATAGATGAAACTATCTGAGAATCGTTCTTGGATCATGTGGTTTCATCACGTGAAAAATTTTTTAAATTCCGTTGCACCGAACAACTAGTACAACTAGTCGTTCTCCGTCGTATCCAATATGACGATCAAGCTTCCATGATGCGCTTATGGATTTCTCCATATCCTTCAACAGGGACCTAGTTGCAAAGAAAACAAGTTTCAAGGGCCAGATAATAACGCACGTCAAAAATCCTGGGGGCCTACTGTAATTTCTCCATTAATTTAGCACATGTCCAAATAAACCACACATAGGGTTATGGATGCAAAAAGAAACTAAAGATTCATTTCATAACATCCAAGAAAACCCAAGGGCATACATGCAAATATCCAAATATACACGTGACGATGCACGTGCAATCGGATAGGAAGGACCAAAGTACAAATAGTTAAAACAGTAGGGGCCAAAGTTCAAAAAGACCACAGTGTGCTATTTATTTTACAGACTAAATAAAAACATAAAAGAACTGCAGGGAAGAAGGAGCAATTTACCCAAGCTGGGCGTGCGGCTGACGTGGGTGATAGGTGGCGGACGGTGAGTGGCTAGCGACATGCGGTGGTGACGCTGACGGCTGGCGCATCCAACAGCTCTGACAAGATGACGAACGTGGGGCGTACGAGGTCATTAGATATCAGATCTATGGGCCTGACAGGAGCAGACGATGGACGATCCATATGCTAATTGGGGAGGAGGCGAGATCCGATGGCTACATAAGGTCCTGGAAGAACTCCTCCCTGGCGAGGTTCTCCGGAAGATGGGGGCACTCCGAGCGTCCGGTGATCGATTAGGAGGAGGGGCTCGACTCGCGACGCTCCACCGCGTCGGGTGGCGGATGGAGCATCCATCGGTCAGATCTTTAAGAAGTGGCTACGACCTGGAATGGCTCCGGCGAAGGTGTGTTGAGGTCCTCTGGGGGTCTCCACGCATGACTCGACCTACGGGGTGAAAGCTCATGCTCGGAGGAATGCTCTGGCGATGGTTATTTGACTAAAAACTAAGGGTAGCGATGGTGGGATGGGATTTGAAGTTCCTGCCAGGCGGGGGAGGAACTTAGATCCTAATATTGGCGACCTAAGCCAAGTCTAGGGTGATCAGGGTGCCGGGGAAGTATGACGGTGGAACGGGGAGTCTATCGGAGCGGAGGGATGCGACTGATGGAGCTCCGACCGTCAGGTCGGAGCTAGCGGAGGAACAAATGAAAGATCTTGATATAATTGGAGTTAGGGATGAAGAGAGGTCTACCTGATGGTCCTAGAACGATCATTAGCTCCAGGGGGTCATGTCGATGGGGGTATTTGCCTCGACCATGCTGCGATAGGCGGGGAGGCTAAAATGCGGTGGCGCTACGGCCACATGCCTTGAGCTTCAGCTACAGGCACTCTCTCCGACCACCAAAGGGCGCTTCCGAACGCTGTCACCGAGGGGAAGGTTTCTAGGGCAGAAGGGAGGTAAGCGGCGTGAGAGGTAAGGAGCTGGGCAATGAAATGAAGACTTTATATGCAATCTCAGGTGAGGAGGATGAACGGGCACGGGCACGCAATCCAAGAAAGATCCGACCTTCCCTAGGGATCCGCGAGGGTCGTGGATCCAAGGGGAGGATCGGGCGAAGAAATCAGGGAGAAAGAGCCTCATGTCTGTTTCGAGAAATTGGGAGAAATCAAGCGCAATACCAGATACGGGCGCTGCCTAATCCGGGAGGGGGAGTTGACCGGGGTCCCTCTGGACCAATCAGAAAAAAGGAAAAAGAAAAGATTTGTAAATTAAATAATAAATAGAAAACGAATTTATTTTAAAATATTTACAAAATGAGAAATGTTTATTTATTTTGAAACTTTTTTTAGTGATTTTTATTTATTTTTATGAAAAATAAATTATGCTATATATTTTATATTATATACATGTATAAAATACCAATGCATTTTATATTTTTATTTTTGTTTTCTTATTTTTTAAAAATACCCCAATTTTATATTTTATTTATTTACAACATTAAATTTAGAGTTTAAAACAATTTTTATTTTATTTTTATTATTTATTTACAAAAGTGAATTAAATAGAAGAGTGATATATATTTATATATACATGGTATGTACAAGGTGGAGAGAGAGAGAAATTATTTTGTTTTTATTTTTATTTTATTTTTCTCATTTTTGTTTTATTTTTAGAAATATATACAAGATAATAGAAACACATATATATTTTTATTTTTGTGAAAAGAAAATATGTACACCAAGAAGGAACATATACAAGGTTGATTGACCTATCTCTCTCTACTTGTTTTATTTGGCGATCAGACCCATATTAGGTCCTCCCTTGGGTTTAGGTCACTCAATATTTATTCTAAGTATTTCCTTCTTTTTCTTTATTCTTTATTCTTTATTCTTTTATTTTTGCACAAATACATGCTAATTATTAATATTTACAAAAGCATGCCTATTTGGTAACTTATTGTATTTACAACTATATGCATGGTATTTTGCCAAGAAAAATAGCTAAAAGAAAATAATGAAGAGTGATGAATGAGTATTCATCACTCAACCATCAATCTTTCACCTCCTTCAAACCCTCGGAGCAGATCCTTTACTCCTACCATCATCGAAGCTCCGCCATCGCCCGTCACGAGAGTCGTTGCGGCACTCGAGCCCCAAGCATTACTAGATATTGTCACTCGCTCCGCCACCCATCGAAGAACCACACCATGCAAGGTCCACCTCCATTCGCTGTCGCCATCTGGAGTCTTTATCCAGATCCACCTCTACTCGAAGGAGCCCTCCATCGGAGGAGAACACCATTCATCGCTCTCCACCTGGAACAACAGCTCTGCTCGTAGCACCATGCCACCATCTCTGTCGCTCGGAGAAGAAGAGAAGTCACCACCCTCTTTTTGGATTGGAGAAGAAGAAAATAATAGAGCTCCTACTGTTTAAACCCTAAGTGAACACATGCGCCCGCATAAATACCTACGAGAAATTATAGCCAGGCCCCCGACATTTCTGAATTCGCAAAAAGACCCCCACCAATTCAAACACGTGTGATCCACGCGATTCACTACGTAATTTGCGAATTTTCCCCCTCTTTTATTTCTTGTTACTTTTTGATGCAAAAACATTAAATAACTGCATTTCAATCATCTCTTTCCAGAATTGTACTTTCATGATTTTATTATTGAAATAAATATTATTCGTGCTCAATAAATTCTCCAAAAATTAGATTGAGTTTATGTTACTTGTTTTTCATAGTATAATTTTATCAATTCATTTTATTGTCTTTTGATATTATTAAAAAATAAAAAACGTTACATTTTCACTATTTGAAATTATAAAATTTATAAAAATTCAAATATTACATCGAAAATTCCCAATATAATTAGAAAAATTTCTTTATGTGTATTTTATTTCCTATGTAAATTTCATGAATGAAATATTTTTAAAACCCTAAAAATTTGCAAATTTAAAAAAACTTAAAAATTCATTGAAAATTGTAGAAAATCCAAAAAATATTGATTTCAATTTGTTTGTAGATAATTTCTAATAGTTTTCAAGAAAAATAAATCCTTTAATTTTGAATTTATTTGATATTTTAAAATTTTAAAATATCATGGCTTTTTCATTGTTCATATTTATTTTGAGTTTTTTATTTTTATAAAATCCATAAAAACTTAAAAAATCTTTGAAAATCATTAAGAACATTATAATAAGTATAGAACACAAAAACATTTTACTCTGACCTTTTTTTTATCATTTTTACTATATTTTAAAAATCAAAAAATAGCCCTTCTCTATTTTTTTATATAACTTGTTTGAAAATCATATGCTCAAAAAGTAAAATTTGCAAAGTTAAAAAACCACTAAAAATTAAAAATCATAAAATATAAAAATTACAAAAATTGATGATAATAATAATAATAATAAATATTAAAACAAAGAGTAGCGTTCATAGAATTTCCTTTTTTATTTCATTAATTGTTTCATTCATTTAATAACCCTAGGGATTTTGTGGCCTCCCTGAGTTCAATCCTGTTTACTATACAGATAAATTAAATAGCAAATTCTCTTGCTACATTTTCATATTTGATTTGTCTTGAGAATGAAATAATTTTTGTTGATGGCTTTTTGGGTTGCAACGACATCACATTTATTTCATATTTAAAACCCAGAAATTCCTTGCTCAACAAGAGAGCCGGACCAGAAGAGTCGGCGGAGAGATCTAGGATTTTAGAGGAGATTATGCTGGAGGATTGGAAGGGAGAAGTGGAGTGGAGACAAAGGTCCAAGCGAAAATAGATAAGAGAAGGGGATGCAAACACCAGATTTTTTCACAGCATGGCTTCAAGCAGGAGGAGAAGGAATCACATCCAAGATCTTTAGGTAGTGGGGTTGAGGATCTCTGGGGAAGCACAAATAGGCATGCTCTGAGAGATCACTTTCTGGAGACATCACAAAGAAGGAGGGGGGATGGATGGGCTTGGTTGGGAAGGGGGTGAAGTCTTTATCACCAAGGCAAGCGGAGGATCTGGTGGCACCCTTCACGGAGGCCGAAGTGAAGAAAGAAATTTGGGATCTGAATGCGGACGTTGTGCCAGGGCCAGGTCGATTTCCTATCTTCTTGTAGAGAGATTTTTGGGAGCTTCGAAAGGCAGAGATCATAGAGGTGCTTGAAGAGTTCAAGGAAGGGAACATGGGTTCTGAGAAGGTTTACAGGGCGCTGCTTTTCTTGCTTCCGAAGAAAGTTCACCCCATTAGAGTCAAAAATTTCAGGCCAATCGCACTATAGAATGGGATCTACCTCATCGTAGCCAAAGTCATGACGAACAGGCTCAAGGGGGTCATGGACTCTATAGTTCTGGAGGGTCAATCAATGTTCATTCCTATCTGTCAACTGACAGATGGGTTGGTTATGGTCTCGGAAATTTTTTTAGAGTGGAAGCGCATGGATACAAAGGGTTTGTTGTGGAAGATTTATTTTGCAAAGGCCTACGATTGCGTGGATTGGTGCTTCTTGTGATATTCATTGAAAAAAGGGGCTTCCAGATAGATGGATTGGTTGGATGAAAAGATGTATCACTACGTCTTCATTCTCAATCTTGGTGAATGGATGACTGGAGGGGGATTTCTTCCAACCCCAAAGAGGAGTACGTCAGGTATGTCCCTTGACGCCTATGTTATTTATTCTGGTAGTGGACGCGTTGGCAGTTACGTCTAAACTAGCAGTTTATGGGGGCTGGTGTGAAGGTTTTTGTCTGGACGAGATATCAGTGTCGTTGCTACAATATACGGATGACACGATGCTCTTTTTTAGCGGTTCAGATGAGAGGTGCAGTATAGCAGCTCAAGTGGTTGGATACTTTTAGCAGCATGTCGGGCCTGTAAATTAATCTGCAAAAATATGTGGTCATCACTTTTAGGTTACATAACGAAGATAGGAGCAGGGTAGCAGAGCTGCTTGGCTGTCCGTTGGGGGCCCTACCGATTACATACTTGGAACTTCCTTTGGTAGCTGACAAACTCAGGATAGCGTACTGGGACACGGTTATACAGAAGATTAAGCAAATACTAGCAAGTTGGAAGATAGTAACTTTATCTAGGGGTGGGGAGTTGGTGATGCTGAAACATAATCTCTCTGCTTATGGACCTGGTTTCAAGACTGTTGAGGAGGCTGTAAGGGGTTAGAGGTGACATGGTAGTAGGGACCTTTCGGTTCGAATCATATCTATTTAAGGTGTTCGAGATGTTCTAACACTTTTTTCAAATAGGCAAGAACCTAAGCTAGGGAATAGGAGAGCGTTCAGATTTTGGAAGGATAACTGGACGAGGGATGGCACTCTAGAATCACGATTCCCAAGACTATTCATGATGGTGACATCAAAAGATGCTTGTTTGTGGGACGTGGCTCAATCAGGTGAGTGGAGACCTCATTTCGCAGCTATACTTTCAGAAAGAAGGAAGACCTGATCAAATTATTGACTGAGACTCCTGATGAATCCTTGTTCATCACTCTTTATTCTTTTATTTTAGCTAATTATCTTGGCAATGCATCATGTAAATAGGTGTAAATACAATAACTTAGCAATATGCATGCATGTGTTAATAGTGCATAATTAGCATGTGTTTGTGCAAAAATAAAAGAATAAATAATAAAGAAAAAGAAGGAAGTATTTAGAATAAATACTGAGTGACCCGAACCCCAAGAGAGGGCCAAGCATTGGCCTGACCGCCAAATAAAATAAGTAGAGAGAGATAGGGGCACTCTACCTTGTATATATATCAAGTGTGTACATAACTTATTTTTGGAAAAATACAAATAAAAATATGTTTTTACTTCTTTGTATATATTTCTAAAAATAAAATAAAATTTCAGAAAAATAAAAAGAAATAGAAAACAAAAACTCTGTCTTACTTGTACATAATACATGTATATATATATCTTCTTCCCTACTTATTTTATATTGGTATATAAATAATAAAAATAAAACGAAAAATCATTTCATACTGCAAAAAATTATGTTGTAAATAAATAAAATATAAAATTGAAGTATTTGTGTAAAAATAACAAATTAAAAATAATTGTACAAAATACATAGGTATTTTATACTTGTATATAATACAATATATTGTATAAAGAATAATTTAATATTCATAAAAATAAATAAAAATCATAAAAATTAAATTGAAAAATAACAAACATTTTTCATTTTATACACTTTTTATTTTAAAATCATTTACTATTTTTTATTTAATTTGTAAATATTTTTGTAATTCTAATTTTATGATTAGTCCACGGCGGATCGTTGACTCGGGTGAACCCCCTCTTTCAGGGTTTGACCCGACCCGACTGCTCTGTCGAACCTCCTTCTCCCAGTTATCCTAGGCGTATCACACATGCCCATGCTCCGAATCTTCGCTCGCACCTTCCCTGTGGATCTGTGACCCTCGCAGATCCCTAGGAAGGCACGGATCTTCCTCGGTTCACATGCTTCAGCCCGGTTTCTCCAGCCACCTGGAAGCACTATAAAAAATCTTATTCGCCTCCCCAAGTTGGCATCTCGCGCCTCACTCCCTCTCGATACCTTAGAAACCTTCAGCGTGGTGACAGTCGTCTGAGGAGCCCTCTGGTGGTCGATTTGGTGCAGTGTCGCCGACACTCCCCCTTCGTGGCCAGACCTCTGCCGTGGGAAGCCTCCATCGCCTGCCGCCTCTTGGTCGAGGCCATAACCCCGTCGATCATCCTCACCTGTAGACCAGGAAGCCATCCGAACCTTCAGGTGAGACTCATATCTTTCCCGTTATCATTTCGATTCCAATCTTTCGTTTGTTTGCCCCCTTCACTCCGCCAGCTCCGACAAGCCGGTCGGAGCTCCTTCACCCACATCTTCCCGTTCCGATATCCGTGCACGACCATTCTCCAGCTCCTCCCGAACCAGATCACTCTAATCTTAGCCCATCTAGCCAGGATTAGGTCCAAGACCTCCCTCTACCGTGTTTGCCGAAGATCGAGCCCCATTCACCATTGCTTCCTTGCTTTTTATCTCCAATAACCCAGACCGGAGCGTAGGCCCAAGTCATGGCTTTGCATTGCAGGTATCCCGCCCATCTGACCATCTGCCGGACAATCAGAACCCACTGCTCGAGGCGGAGTGCCTCCCCAGAGGTGCTCGACTTATTGGAGGTCTGATCGACCTTGCGAATTCACCCTGATTCCCGCTCCAACTTCGTCGTCCCTGAGTTTGTCCACCACCTTCCGTTGTCATTGGATGAGGAGCAGAGCGCCAGTTCCCATCTGAGTCGTCCAGCGCTGCACCCTTCCATCCATTGATGTGACACATCTGACGCATCTGCACCACACGTAGGGGACATTCCCTGAGCGTCAGATCGGCCTTTTTAGAGGAGCAGAGCCGCACGATCGAGTCCCTGCCAGCAGCCGACACCTGTCCCCTCCCCACGCGCGACTCACGTGCCTTTGAGAGTATATTGCTCCTTTTACCCTACATTTATTTTAGTTTGTGTTTTAGTCTGTAAAATAAAAGTTATAGTTGGACCTTTTTTCATATTAGTCCTTGTAGTTTTAGATATTTGTAGTTTAGTCCATACATTTTAGAGAAACGTGCTTGGTCACGTGAATAGTGGGTTATTTGCATTATCTGTCTTGAACTTTCCCCGTGTTATTGATTGCATAAATGTTTTTCATTTTTGCATATATGCCCCTGTGAACGTTGATTTGGCGCATGTGCTTATTTTAGTGGATAAATTGCATTTCTAGCCATGGATTTTTATTACTTGTTATTATTTAGTCCTGAAACTTAAAAAAATGTGTTTAGGTCCTTGTAACCTATGTGTCTTGTTTTTAATCAAATAACTATCAAAAGCACTCCAAAAATTCCAAAAATTTTATACATAGCTCCTGCTACTGTGTATTATTTTTGGTAATTCTTGTGACGCATTTGATTTTATTTGATATTTTCTAAAATTCAAAAACCCTAAAAAGTGTCTCTGTCTGTTTTTAGAAATCAATTAAAAATATAAAAATCTCTTAAAAAATCCAAAAAAAATCTTGTATTCTAGTTTTATCTTGTTTTAATTTCTGTGTGATTTTTGTTTCATTCCCTTTTAAAAAACACCTAAAAATGAAAATGACTGAAAACTTTATAAAAATTATTAGAAATTCATCAAAAATAAAAAAAATAGTTTTTAGTTTCTGTAGGTAGCTTTTATTTTATATTTTCACATAAATTTGTTGCCAAGATTTTTTAAGCATTTAGATATATTTAAAGTGCCTTTTCATTTCGGCTGCACACTGCTTGCATTTTTCCTTTTTCTTTCATTTTTACAAAATTATATAAAAATCATAAAAACCCATAAAATTCTCAAAAACATATGAATATTTTTAAAAACATAAAAATATTTTTGTTTTGAGATTTTGAGTGTTTCTAGTCCTTTAAATAATTGCTTGAGTTTGATCTTTAGCTTTTTCTTTATTTCTTTTCTTAATAGAAAATAAAGAAATTAAAAATTTAAAACACCAAAAATATTTTTATTTCTTGGATTACCTGACTACTTCGTAGATTTCATTCCGTGCTCCTTGTGTTCGACCCTGGTGGCTATACCAGGTTAAATAAGTAGCAAGATCGCTTCCTTGGTTTCTATGTTTGCTTGATTTTGTTGGTGGTCTACATTTTTCCGTTGAGCCCGGTTCGAGTTGTTGAAGTCGCAACGACCTTGATATCACTTAACCTTAGTCGCTCGGGTCACTCATCAGAATGGCACCATTACCGAGGAGCATGGCTTAGTAGTCGGTTTTCCGTTTTTTATTTTTTTCTTTTCTTTTTCTTTATTTTTCTCTTTTTCTTTATTTGCTTTTTATTTTTGTTTTTATTTTTCAATTTTATTTTATTTTTATTTTTATTTTTTTATAACTGTGATCTGACCAGTTCTTATTTTTATATTTCTTGTGAGGGCCTGACAAGTGAGGGCAGCTTTCTCAAGAGAGTCGAGTCACCCCAGCGAAGCGGAGGCAGCTCATTTCTACATCGAGCCGCATGAGAGCATAGGAGAGGAGGAGCGAGATACTTGGAGGATTTTCAGTTTTATTTTTAGTTTATTCCATTATTATTGTAATAATATAGGACTCAGACACTTCGACTTGGTAGATTATCGGGGTCTGTTTTGCCCAACACCGGTGTGCTTGAGGGACCTCACCACGGTTTTTACGCCAGTTTTGATTTCTTCAAAATTTCTTTTATTTTGATTCTCGTAGATTTTGGCCCTTAGACTTAGGATTTTATCTTGACTGTGACGTAATTAATTAAGGCCCCAGCCCTAATGACTTGCCTGCACCTATAGATCGTTAAGTAGACATAATTAATTAAATAACAAAGAAAAAGCTAATTTGATCACCTGAGAGGTCATGTGTCGCTAGAGACCGTATACAGCACTGGCAGGATCCATTGTAGCAGACACCGATCAGCATCAAAGATCGGACTTCGACTTCTCTTGTTAACATATTAGCTATTGTTCTTCTTGAGTAGAAATTTTCTATCTAAGGCTGATTTCTTCTTTCATTATATATGTAGTTTTAATTATGTCTTTATTTTATAGCGGATCGCCCTGTATGTAGAGAACTGGCGTCAGGTACATATTTCTGACTTTGCATGCATCACAGTGTTTGACCACGCATCGACTTTTTCGACTTATCCCCCCTGTTTTTGGACTTAAAATAATCAGGAGAATCGGAAAATTCGTTAGGCGATGTGTATATTGAAAAATATCTAAAAAAAGAAAAACCATAAAATTGGGACTGCTAAACACACTTGACCCTAAAAGACACTTCACTGAAAAATTTGTCTTGGGAGAGAAATCCCCTCATTGTCTAGTTTGGATGATCGAGAGAGTGACCCGTACACTAGGCTAGAGCCATATCTGACCTCTTTTTGGACTACTGGTTTCGGGTTAGTCGTTCTCTAGTAAGGATCGCTCTGGTTTCTGGTAAAGCGGGCCGCGAATATCTTAACAGAGCGAGTTGATCAGGTAGCCGGTAAAAGGTCTGCAACTTACACTGGCTGGGAAAGATCTATCCTTGGGATCGGGACAGTCTCCTGAGAGCGTTGGATTCCTAACAGCTCACTTAATCGCTCTGATAGACTGATTTGTCACCTAATAAAAATGACAAGATAAAAGACCGAACCTTTACAGTCATCAGCTCAGTGTTGAGTAGGTTAATTGGGGGTTTGATTTGTTTGATTTTTTGTGTTTTCCAGATCTCATCCGCCTTCAGTCTCCACATCACGATGATGGGTCGGAGGTCCCTTAGGCAGCTTTTGGTTGCACTGATTTCGAGCACTCCACCTCACTCATCTAGGTTGGTTTGGAAGAGCCCAGGGCCTCTCTCCAAACCTGAGTTTGACTCCGTCCTATTCCCCCTCGACCAACCTTCTACCAGTCCTGAGGTGCCCAAGCAGAGACCGCAACAGATGTTTGTTCATTTGATGGTACCTGAGTTCGGGTCTTTTGCCTTTGTAGAGACCATGGCTAGCAGCGAGGAGCATACTGATGGACCCGGCTAGACCTACACGTATGTACTTGATCAGGGTGCCATCAACACTTTGTTAGCTTCCCTGGAGACCATGCAGCATTAGATCAGAGACCAGGGGGCTTTCATGGCCGATATACATAGGGATATGGCGCAGATGCGAGCAAACAGAGAGGAGAAGAATGGAGCAGGTGGAGGAGGAGACATTCCTAAGGGAGGAGAGCCAGATGAGCCAGTGCAGCCAGCAGCACCCGCACGTTTGATGAGAGAGTTGCACAACCCTGGTGCGACTCTGATAGATAGATGGATCCAGCTGCCAGCTATTCTGGGGGATTTAAAGCTCCCCCCTCAGACCATCCAGTTACTACCAAGATTTCATGGGCTTGCCACCGAGGAACTGCACCTACATCTCTAGAAGTTTGAGATGATCTGCAGCACGATCCACGATCGACTCGTGGATGAGGATATCATCAAGATAATGGCCTTTCCATTCTCCCTCGTTGACAGAGCAGTCTATTGGATGAAGCACCTAGAGAAATACGTCACATCATGGGAACAACTCCGAACGAGTACTTGAATAAGTACTATCCACTCGGCTGGACGAATGCAGCGCGAGCCCTCATCAACAACCTCTCCATGCTTCCCAACGAGCAATTCCATAAGGCATGGGACCGATTCAGAGAGCTCGTTGACTGGAGTCCACATCACGATATATCTAAGCCCAACCTTGTTCAGAGTTTCTTCTACGGGCTGACACCGGAGCTGCAGGGGCTAGTGAACACATCCTGTGGGGGTTCCTATTTCTCCAAGGATGAGGATCAGGTCTAGGCCATCTACGAGGAGATGGCAGAGAACTATACAGTCATGTCCCAAACCTGCCTTTACACACTGGGGAAACTCACACCATAGGTCATGTCCTATCCGAGGATAGTACGGGTCGATGCGGGTCCTTCCACATCGTCAGCATCCATTGCACAAGCAGAGTCATCGGCCGTTGATATGGGTATCGTCAGCGAGAAGCTAGACCGCATCGAGATCATTGAGAAGAAGCAGTGTCAGGGCATGTCTCAGATAGATTGGATGGAACAGACGCTGAGTGACCTGAAGACCTAGATCATGTGTCTCCAGGAGGCACGGACGGGTTCTCAGCCCCGTCTCAGGTCATAGGCTGACCCCAGCAGCAACAGCTCGACCCAACCCTCCGCCCACTACAGACAGGTGCACCACATTCAGGCGGAGCCGTTCCAGCAGCAGTAGCATGTCCAGCTACCACCATCTTTGGATACTCAGATGGTGGTCTACCAGCCAGATCAACCCTTGGCAGTTCTCCCCCCATCCTCTTACGAGCAGGAGTCGTTGATGAAAGTCAATGGGATTCGGTATGACCGACCTCAGCCTGGGATCCGCCGAGACCATCCTGGATATCGATGGTCGACCGGAGGTGCCTCATCCTAACAGCAGCCTCCAGTTCAGGGTGGTCAGTACAACCACCACCAGCAGCCCCAGTTCCCACAACCACAGCCACACTACCAGCAGGGTCCTCATCCCTATCAACAAGGACATCCGTGGAGGCAGCAACAACAGCCTCAACAGTATTCTCACCAGTATCCTCCTCATCCTTCCCAGCAGCAGCAGCCTCACTTCCAGAGAGGCAACCCATATGGTTCTCATGGTCCAGCCTATGAGAACCCAACTCTTGACGACATAGCCCGCCTTATTTCTAAGTAGCATGCCACTTTCAGGCGGGAGATGGACGTGTTTCGTCAGGAGATTAGGGAGATAGTGAAGGGCAAGGCCGCCATACCCGCTCAGATTGAGCCGAATCCGAACAACCTGAAGAGGAAGTCTGAGCAGGTACAGTTTACAAAGGTTACCACTCCTAGCATTGGATGATATTACTTCCTATACTTTTGATGCTGACTTTATTACACTTAGGAGCGGTAGATGCCAACCGGCGGTGCCTCGTCTGAGCGACGACACCGTGATGACTCAGGATCGGTAGACGAGGAGGAGAGCGGTGCTGATGCTGCTCATGATGATGATGATGGTGGTGTTGATGCCACTAAGGATGTGGATCCAGCCGATGGTACTGAGGCCGTCGCTTCACCAAATGCAGGAGGTGGTGCTGATGCCACTAGACATATTAATGCTGAGCCAGATAGCGGTGCTGATGTCGCAAGTCCAGATGTCGTGGGTGGTACTGAGGCCACCCATTCTATTCATGTTGCATTTCCTTCTGTTTTTGTATCTCGGGACTATTCAGGAAAATCTAAATAAATTAATAAAGGAAATGGTTGTTTATTTACGAGTCCATCTGCGATGCCTGGAGATATGTGTATGAATTCTATTTCGACTCAGTAGCAGGGACCTGATCCTAGCTCTCCATCTAAGGAGGGCCCAACCATCCCCTTCCCTCAAGCATTCCGCTTGGCTAACGGGAATAAAAAAGAAAATCCAAAAAAAATCTCAGCAATTAGAGTTCAGCCAGCAGATGATAGACAGATTTCATATTCAACTGACTCTATAGGAGGCCCTTGAGCACATCCATCTCTTCTAGAGGAACCTCAGAGAGAAGACTACCATTCGCAGGAAGAAGAGGAACCATCATGCAAAGATCCATGTGCTCACTCGTGCCAACTGCTTCGCCATTCAAAACTGTCTGCCAGCCAAGAGTCTAGATGCATGAGCTCCCTATGTCAGATGTCATATCCATGAGCATATATTCGATCAGACTCTGTTAGACAGTGGTTCTTCCATCAACCTACTTCCAGCAGCCTTACTCGACCGATTTGAGTTTTGCCCTCTTCGACAGAGCAGGAAAGTCCTTCAGTTTGCTGATAGATCTGTCAAGAGGTCGAAGGGGTTGTTGAAGGACATGGTCGTTACAATTCATGGCCTAAAATTCCTCGTGGACTTCGATGTGTTAGACATGGAGATCCCTGGGTCTGTGACCGACACCCCCATCATTCTAGGACGCCTCTTCTTGGCCACAGCCAAGGAAGTGTCGGATCATGATAGCGGGAAGGTGTACTTTCACGTCGAGGGCGAGAGTATACAAATAGAGACGATTTACGAGACTAAAGTGTGAGATTCAGCCTGTTGAAAGCAGCTCAGTGATTCAGAGCAGATGACAGAGGCAGAGCAAGATGTCCACCAAGAGTGCGATTTTGTGATTACAGATGATGAAGCCGCTTGGTCAGATCCCATTTCACGAGACATCCTCTCAAATGCAGATACCACAGATCAACAGATTCCAGCAGAGGAGATCTTGGAGAGCACACTCTTGGCAGAGGACACATTCGAGGCAGCAAACCGCATTCAGGACAGCGAGGCAGTTGATATTTCTTATGATCCAGATTCAGATCCCTCGGAGTCAGACATTGATTGGGCAGAGTTTGATGAGTTGATGCAGTGTCTGATTCCTATAGAGCTAGCAACTCAGATGGAGACTGATCCGATACAAAGAATAGATACACCAGCAGAGAAGCCTTCACCAGATTTTCATGATCAGCGAGAGTTCTCCCATGCAGATTTGGTTGCTTTCACTCAGACTTTTCAGAGGCCAGATTTGCCAACTCCCAGTTGTCCAGAGTTGAATCCCTTGCCGCAATCGCTGAAGTATAGATTCCTTCCGGGCGAGCATGAGATGCACCCAGCCATCATCTCAGTAGCTTTGACTGTAAAGCAAGAGTCTCATTTGATGGAGGTTCTTGAAAAGAACTGCAAGACGATAGGATGGAGTGTAGCTGATCTCCAGGGGATAAGTCCAGCCCTGTGCTCCCACCATATCTATCTCGAAGAGGATGCCAAGCCATCGTGTGAGTTCCAGCGACGGCTGAACCCGAACCTTTGAGAAGTTTTCATGAAGGAAATCTCGAAATGGTGGAGTGCCGATTTTGTCTACCCCATCTCCGACTCCAAGTGGGTTAGTCCATTACATGTAGTGCCCAAGAAGACAGGCATTACTACAGTCGTAAGTGAGTCTTGAGAGGAGATAGCTACTGGGGTACCCACTTCTTGGAGGGTGTGTGTTGACTACAGACGATTGAACCAGGCCACCAAGAAGGATCATTTCCCGCTGCCTTTTATTGATCAGATTATAGAGAGGCTAGCTGGGAAGAGTCATTACTGCTTCCTTGATGGGTACTCCGCATATAATCAGGTGGACATTGCGCCCGAAGACCAGGACGAGACTACATTCACATGTCCATTTGGGACATATTCTTTCAGACGGATGCCCTTTGGTCTATGTAATGCCCCGGCGGCATTCCAAAGGTGCATGTTGTCCATCTTCTCGGACATGGTGGGTGAGTGCTTGGAGGTCTTCAAGGATGACTTTTCGGTCTATGGCGATGGGTTTGATGCTTGTCTTGACTGCCTAAACCGTATCCTTCAGCGATGCATCGAGGTCCATCTTGTATTATCTTGGGAGAAGAGTCACTTCATGGTGACTCAAGGGATAGTGCTTGGTCATATCAACTCCACAGGGGCATGGAGGTTGATCCGGCCAAGGTGGATATCATCAGGAAACTCAGTCCACCGTCCAACCTGCGACAGTTACGATCTTTTTTGGGGCATGTCAATTTCTACTGACGATTCATTGATGATTTCAGCAGGATTGCCTGACCGTTGACTGATTTGTTGATAAAGGACACCGAGTTCATTGTATATGATAAGTGTCTTGCGTCATTTGAGACTCTGAAGAGTCTAGTTGTTGAGGCTCCTATCCTTCAGTCGCCTGATTGGTATCTCCTATTCGAGATCATGACAGATGCCTCCGATTTTGCCGTAGGGGCCGTGCTGGGACGGAGCAGGGATGGAGTGGCATTTGCCATTCACTACGCTAGCTGTACATTGGATGCCGCACATCGGAACTACACTGTCACTGAGAAGGAGATGCTAGCCGTAGTTTTTGCCCTAGAGAAGTTTAGATCATACATCATTGGATCAAAGGTGACTATGTTTACTGATCATACTGCCATCAGGTACCTAATGGCAAAGAAGGATACCAAAGTGAGACTGACTATATGGATCCTTCTACTCCAGGAGTTTGATATTGAGCTTAAGGATAAACCCGGAGTCAAGAATGGGGTGGTGGATCATCTCTCCCGATTAGAGAATCTTAAGGAATCTGAGTAGACTGGTCCCATTTCTGAGACCTTCCCAGATGAGGTGATCCTTGCTATCGCCTCATTCCCATGGTACGCCAACATTGTGAACTATCTTGTTGCCAAGAAAGTTCCACAAGGTTGGCCCAGGCAGCGACTTGATACATTCCTTGCGAAGGCCAAGTTCTACAATTGGGAGGATCCCATCCTTTATCATGAAGGAGGGGATAGCGTCTGGCATTGGTGCATTCATCAGGAGGAGCATCATAGCGTCCTCACATACTGCCACAAGCTTGAGGCAAGAGGACATCACTCTTGGAGGAGGACGACACAGAAAGTGCTTCAATCCGACCTATGGTGGCCTACCCTCTTCAAGTATTCTGATGAATTCGTGAAGAGGTGTACTTACTATCAGAGGATGGGTACTTGTGGACAGGGTGATATGATGCCGATGCAGCCCATTCACTTCTGTGAGGTTTTTGATTCATGTGGTATCGATTTCATGGGTCCATTCCCTAAGAGTCGGGGATTTGAGAGCATTCTGTTGTCCATGGATTATGTTAGTTGTTGGGTTGAGGCCATCCCTGCCCAACTGCAGATGCTAAGACTGTTTGCAGATTTTTGAGGAAGAATATCATTTCACGATTCGAGGTGCCTAGAGTTTTTATATCTGACGGAGGGTCTGATTTCGTCAATGACAAGGTAAGGCCCTTGCTAGCAAGTTCAGCATAGATCATCGAGTAGCCACTCCATATCACCATCAGACAAATGGTCTTACTGAAGTCTCAAACAAGGAGATCAAGACTATATTGCAGAAGGTAGTCCGCCCGGACCGAAAGGATTGGTCACAGCTTTTGGACTCGATCTTTGTTGAATCCCAGATTCATCACTCTGAAACTCATTAATTAAGCTTAAATCCCTCAAAATCATTGACATTTCTTCATTTATTCTGCATAATTAGCATTCATGCATGTTTTGATAAGAATTGCATTTTATTACTTATTTTCGCACAAAATAAGAAGCCAAAAATCCCAACCAAAATTGACATGTAAATAGCCTAACTTCCCTGATTTTTAACTCATTCATGCTAACTCCAATTGACCCAAAACCACCTCCATTGTGTACATATCACTGACAAGAATTAATAAAATTACAAAAAAATCACTAACCCAAATAAGTGGACCAAAAACCCAAACCCTATTTCTAGGATTTCCGGACAAAAACATTCATATCTTCTTCGTATAATGTCCGATTTGATCCTACTCACTTTTGAACTAATGTACATTCATTTACCTTCAAAACAAGACCAAGTTCAAGTGAATCGGAGCTCATATGTGAAAGTTGGGTTTTGGGCCTCTTTTGTACATTTTGTATTTTAGCGATTTTTGACCTATTATTTTATGTACATAATTAACCTATTTTACTTTATTTCTATTTCAATTGTCTTCTTTGATGAAAGTTTTATTAGAATGCACAAAAATCCAAATCCAAACTGAGCTTGAAATCAAAGAAACTAACTGAGTCCGAGTCTTCACTATCTGTCTGTACAAAAATTGGTCTTTTTCATGTTTTATATTATTTCTTCTTTTTAATAATTAATAAAAATCCAAAAAATGAGATTAGTATGTAAATATTTATCTTTAATTTTACTATATTTTTTCCGTATTTTTATCTGGTTTAAAAATACTAAAAAATATAAACTCCAAAAATCAAGGTATTCTATATATATGGGATACCCCAAAAATATCACTTTGTGCAATTGATCGATTTTGGTTTTGGTGCCTTCATGGAAGTTGTAGATCTCATTGAGACGAGCAATTTTCCTGAAGAAACTTTTTCGATCCGAGGTCGTTACTATTTCTTTTCTATTTTTCTTTGTATTTATTTTTTCGAATTTTGTGGGGCTGACACGTGGCCCCTCCTGGAGCCACCATGTGTCAGCCATTTTTAAAGGATTTATTATTTCCTTTTTATAAATAAAAAAGTAAATTAAAAGGCTCGCACATGCAGAACACGTGCCTCCCACGCACATGCCCTGCACGTGTTTCTACTGCGCCTACCTCTAGCCGCCATGTGGTCACATCACGGCCGTCCGATCTCGCCCGATCGGATGGCTACTGGCCTTCTCCTTCCTCCCCCTTCTTTCCCATTCTGGGTCGCCTCCTATCTCTGTGATATCTCTACCTCAGATCTCGCGCGCCGCCATCTCCGATCCATCAACAATCCCAATCGCATCTCGTCATCGGATCCATCGAACTCCAATCAATCTCGTGCCGGTCAATCCCGTCGACTTTCCTTCTCCGCTAGATCACCAACCCCTTTTTAAAGCTCCACCGCCCTTTCTTAAGCCTCATCTGCTGATAGACCTATTTCCAAAATCCCTCCGGTGGTGACAGCCCGGAGGATTGTCATCACCGGCGAGATCCGAGGACCTTCTTCCTCGTTGCAACCGCGGCGCTCCGACACCTTTGCTTTGCTTCAGCCTACTACCGTCGAGCCACGCTACATCTCCCCCAACCTCCTGCATTCTTCAATGACCAGCTGCTACCACCTCCTCGTGTTGCCATCAACATCGACTCCATCAGCTACTCCACCGCATCATGTCCTCTTCTCCGGGCTTCATCACCGACTTCGCCACACATCTCCACCTGAACGAACACCTGCAGACGATAGCCACCAGGAGAACCCTCGACTCCTGAGCAACCCGGCGCAGCAGACCTTCCTCGCGTCGCAGCGCCTCCTCCACCGAAGATGCCATCCTCCAGTCGCCAGTCAACGCACAGGAGCTCTCCACCGACATCTGCCCCGCTGGGAAGTCTCGTCGGCCCTCCACAATCCCTCCCCCCTCCTTTGTAGTCGGCCTCGACCGGCCGGGCGATGGGCCCAAGCCACCCCCCCCGCATGTGTGAAGCACGTGCGCCCTGGGGGGAACGTCATCATCCCACCATCACGTGATCGCGTGGGTAAATTGCAAAGAAACCCCTGCTTATTCCCAATTTGTACAGAAGACCCCACCGACCAAGGGTCATGTGCTTAGCACATGACCTCTTGGACATTTTGCATAACACCCCCTATACTTCTGGAAATTACAATTTAGTCCCTTCTCTTCATATTTTATTTCCTTTTCTTTATTGTAATTGCAGTGACACAGATGTATTCCTTCATCATTTTGAACCATTATATTGCACTATTTTATTCATCAAAAATTGGCATTGTGTTCTACAACTAATTCTTTTCATTATGGCATATCTCTGACATTTTTGTGACTTGTGGTTAATTAATAATTAATTGTTTTGTGGAAAGTTGCATACTTTGCCCTTTTTGTGCTCTTATTTTCATAACTAATTAACTATTGATCTAAAAATTGCTAAAAATTCATAGATTGTAGAATTAATTGTCTTTTACATAGTGCCAAAAAAAATTTCATTTGCATGCATCATTTGCCTTCTAAAAATCATTTTGCACATTTCAATATTTAATTTTTAATAGATATTAAATCTGGTATTTTTGAGGTTTAGGATTTTTCTGAGATCCATCCCTAGTGATAGATTTGGATAATTTTATCCCTTGAAAATAATTAGGTTTAATATTTATTATAAATAAATATTGAAATTCACTTAGTTTGCATTCAAAAATTGATAAAAAATTCATCTTGCATCCAAAAATTCCAAAAAAATTAAAGTGCATTCATTTTGTCGTAATTATCATCTTGGCCAAGTTTCATATTTTTCAGACATCGTTTGCTTGATATTCATTTTCTCATCCTTAAAATCGACCAAAATTTGCATTTTGCATCTCAAATTGCATTAAAAATACAAAAAAAAGATCGCCTCGAAAACCGTGCACGAACTTTGATAGACAAAATTCTAGGTTGTTCCTTTGCCTCCTTGTGTTCGACCTTAGGACTTGCCAAAGTAAAATAAACATAAAATCGCATTGATTAAGATTGACTAAATTTTATGTGGTTATTTCTTGATTGATTCCTTGCCAGCCTACAACGAAACAACATTCATAATTTAGCGAATGATAATCCAAATCCATCGCGACACATTTTTAACATAGGCAATCTACGATCCGTCAGACGGCGTCGTTGCCGGGGAGGCAAACAGCTTAGCTTTTTTGTCTAAAAAATTTTATTTGGTTTTTCGCATTCGGGTAGTCTGACACCCGAATTCACTGTAAATTCCATTTTTTTTCCTGCATTTACTTTTATTTTATTTTCAACATTTATTTTTCTTATTTTATTTTTTATTTGTTTTTTAGTCACTCTCTTATACCATCTCTCTCATTTTTCTTGGAGGTACCCGGCGTACGTGGAGCGGTTTTTAGAAACCAAAACATCTTCACCAACTTCCAAAAAGCCGCAATTAATTTAAGATTGAGTCAAGTCGTTCGAGAGTATAGAGTCTAGGATTTTATTTTCTACAATTTTTAATTTCTATAATTAATTGCTCATTTATAGCAGTGTCCGATTAGGCTCTCGCGTGTGTAAAAAGACCTTGAACTTTTTCTGTGGTGTGTTGTGGCTGTTTCACTCTTCGGTGAGGGTGGGGCCCGACTTGAGTGGCGCTTAGGATAGACTTGCACATACGGCTCTTAAAGCATTTTAATTTTTGATTGTGCTCATAGGACCTAGGGCTACACTTCACTTTAATTGAGACGCACATAGATCATTCAATTTAGTCAAATTCAACTCAATTCTTTCCCGCTAATAGAACTTTCTGCTAGGTGCGGTTTTTCATCAGCTTGATTCATTTACAATAATCTTTCAATTCTTGTATTGCATCCTACATGGAGATTGCGAGGAATCACTATAAATCTTCTAACTGAGCATACATCATAGTTTTCGCGTGCATCAGCTTCTCCTGAATTTCTCCCTCATGTTTTATTACATAATTTAAAGAAATTGGGACTGGACGGTAGACGTGTATTTGTGCTCACTTAATTCTTCAGTGATCGCCTAATTAAAATTTGGACTGCTAAATGTAATCGATTTTAAATAACTCATAAAATCAAAAAAAAAATTGCGGGAGAGTTACCCCGACCTTGTATTCTTTTATTTTTCTGAGTGAGCGAGAGATGACACTTAAGGCTAGAGTGCAAACCCGGATTTTCATATTGGCTACTAATTCTACCAAGAACGATTAGCTACTTCTTAGTGAGGATCTATGGGTAGCCGGTAAACGGTTCGGATTTTCTTAGCAGAGTGGGCAGCTTAAAGTACATTGTATAAGGCTCCATCCTTAAGTAACACAGGTAGCCGTTTTACAGTCCGTACTTATATTCATACTGGCTGAAAGTAGGTGCAACTCTTTGTAAGAACTCGGGCCAGTCATTAAGAAATATTCTGGCACCTAACAGCTCGCTAAATTCTTTCCAAGATTGATTTATCACCAACTAAAATTGAAAAGAAAATAGCCGAACTCTTACGGCTTCAGCGTATGTGTTGGTGAAGCTGGGGTTTGATTTGTGTTTGATTTGTGTGCGTGAACTGATTGTGAATATCAAAAGCCGCACACTTGTGCCATCACTCTCCTTTCTTGACTGGAAACAGATCCACCGTGTCATCCAATAAACCTCCTTCAAAATTTATGGAACTTTTGTCTATGTACCCTCCAGAACCAGTCATCTCGAACAAACTCAAACTGTCATTCATTTCAGCTCTTTCAAAAATGACGGAATATTTATCCGAAAATCCATCAAAGCTATACTATGAAAATGAATTCATATCGGCTAGACCCAAAATTTCAAAACCTCCACCAACTACACATCATCCAACTTCTACAAGAGACTCTCACCCACCAATAAATCCAACACTCTATGCAAATCCGATCTACTTCATGAATGACAACCCTTTGTATTCGGATCATACAAACCAACAACTGACTGAGGTCTCCACTTCTTCATATGTCAATCCACCCTACGCCGATCGTACAATTCATCCTTCATATTCAATAAATGTCAATCCATCATTCATGGGAGGTTATACCCACATGTTCGAATTTAACACTTCTTTCCCACCCTTGAATACAAATGAACAACCATCATCTTGGATTGACCATGACAACCCCATCTTCAGAAATGACACTCATACAGAGGACTGGACTGATGATATCAAAACACACAAACCTTGTATGTTGGCTCCACGGTATCAAGGTCTGACCAATCATGATCAAGGGAATGAATTCTACTCAGGCCAACTACAAATGCCCAAATCACAATATGGTTTCCATCCTACTAAGCAGACTTCTTCCGTGATTTTTGAGGCGAAATTTTTAGAAAATAACAATCAGATATGAGATATTTCCATAGTTCTCCTATCAGCTCATACAGGAAAATGGAAAATTAAATTACTGAATCTCAAAGACAAGGACATAAACCAACTGCTCCCATAATTGATCATGGAAAGATTTTGGAGGATGATATTTCAAGGATAAATAAGAGATTCGATTTAATGGAGGATAGATTCCGAAAGTTTGCAGACCAATTAATTTCACTCTCTAGAAACTCGGATATAAAAATGAATGAGTAAAATATTGGATCTCATGTTGAAAATTTTGAGGATATTCAGAAACCTAGGGACGATCCTGACAGCAACACCTCTGCCTATTACTCCCCTAGGGATGACTATGCCTCTGATTCTTATTCAGAACATCAAAGCACCTGCTCATCTACGGAAAACACCACATCACCACACCACACAAAAAATACCAAAAAAAGGAAATATTAGAAAACAACAAAAAAATTTGAAAATCTCGAAAAATACATAAAAATTGAAACTGAAGAAGATCTGAAGAATTTGGATCCTGCTATACGGGAAGCACTAGAGAAGAGACTGATTTTCGAACATCCCTTTATACATGCCATTGAACACTTCCCGACCTTAAAGGATTTGTAATGGATAAATTAATGAAGAAAAAGTCAGGCAGGATTAGAATGAAGACTGAAAGACATATCTAGTCAATGGCCTCCTCCTTGGTGTTGAGAAGAAAAACCAAGAGCCGCATGGTGAAGCTGTTGCCCAGATTTGACTGTGGAATCAAAGACACAATTTTCACCCATGCTCGAATTGATGATGATTCACCAATCAATATCCTCCCGACTTCTGTATTTCATGAGCTCAAACTCAGACCTATCAGGAAGATAGGAGAGATTGTTCAATTGGTTGATCGATCGATAAAGCGTCTAAGAGGAACCATTTCTGTCATCATTACATTCCGAGGTGATCCGTTATCATTGATATTGAGCATCAGGGAGAATTCACCCCGTCACCAATTATTCTCGGAAATCCATTCTTAGCATTGGCTAAAGCAATTATTGAGTGTGAGACTCAGAAAATCAAATTTACAGCATTGGGAGCACTTCAATCTCAACAAGTCTTAGAGGAATCACGATTTTCTGAGGCGACCCATGAAGACCTCGACAACCGTAACCATCAAGCGGTAGAAGAGCCCTACCCCATTACTACACCTGAGATAGCAGTTGTTGATGCGACTATTATTTAGAGACTCCCCCCTGCTCCATTCCCAGCTGCTCTCACCATGGAAAATCAAATATATGAATCATATGATCCTGAGACTTATACATGGTCGCACCCTGGGTCAACCTATTCTGACTACCTTGATCACATCAACTCGAAACAGGAATGCTCCAACATCAAATCAATTGAGAACGAACATGTAGAGACTCTTCCCACTATTTCAATTCCTGCGGATCTCACAACAGAAGAATGTTTCTTATATGATCCTGAGACATATGCATGGTCGCACCCTGGGTCAACCTACTTTGAATACCTTGACCAAATCATCCCAAATCAGGAGTGCACCAACATTAAGAAGACTAAGAACAAACATGCAAGGTGAACACCGATCAAGGAGAAGAATTCCAATGGTTATTCATCTGGAGACTCAAGTAGACCAACACCTTCACGACACAAAATGACTACTCCTTCATCGAAAAAGAAAGTCACCTTTGACTTCCGGAAGAGGAATCATCTGATGATCCCTCATCAGGTTCGGAAAAGGTAATCTACATGAGTGAGGTCTTCTCAGCAGTTCTAAAAGCATATCTTCGCAAGGATCCAAACTTCGATTCTTGTTGGACAACTCCCGTTCCTCACTATTGTTCATACAAAGACAATGCTCCTGCTCTCATCAAATACACTGGAATTATTTTTTATGAGCTAACTAAGATTGGTGCTTCATAGTATATATCCGAGGATAAATCGCTTGATCCCAAGAAGGAACGAATTCTGAGAAAACAACTGAAGAAACAAAAAGACAAGAATATCTGGAGTGTGTCCACTTTCAAATACTATTCCTCTGAGGATAACTCTGATGATGGTTACCTTTCATATTACTCATATGCTTCATCTAATATCCAACATGATTTCTCAGAGGATAACACTGATAATAGTTGGGAATCATATGCTTCATCTCCTTCTCGACATTACGATATCCCACCACAAGCTCACAAAAAGATGAACCGAAAACCACCTTAATCATCGGCTACCCACCCTCCCTACTGACCACATCGGTCTCCTTGTACATCGTCTTCCTCTACTTAGGCTAAGGACTAAGTATAGGGGGGACCGATGCCATCTGTATATACCATTCTCCCCATCTCACATTCCATTTCCACCCTTCTTCCGTACTTAAGCTGGCCAGAGACTAAGTATAGGGGGACCCGATACCCATCTGTATATACTCTCCTCATTCACATATCCCAACCACCTCATTTTTTTCACTCTTCTTCTATACTTAGACTGTTCATAGCCTAAGTATAGGGGGCGGACCTATCTTTCTTTTTCTTTTTTATTTTTCACTCTCTTACGCTTAGCCCGAGATATGTCTTCTTTACATTTCTTTTGCTCTGAGGACACAACACTTGCTAAGTATAGGGGCTCTGTATATATACTGTGTATATATTTTACCCACATCTCATACTTTCGCGTAAGTCTATATGTATTTACGAGGTGGGTAACTAACTTAAAAAAAACAAACAAAACAAAAAAAGAGTTTTGCTACTGACACTGACTATGTCCAACCAAAAATTTTTGAAAAAAAAGGCTTCTTATTCATTTTTGCATGAAAAATCTAAAAAAAATCCCTTGCATAAAAATTTTAAAAAAATATTGTGTATGCATTTCACACACCTACACTTCATCCAACATTAAATTCATTTGCATATGTGAAAAGTCCTTGGGTTTTGAACTGAGTTATGAGCAGAAACTGAGAGTGGTCTAGACCTGACCTTAATCAACCTAATTTTCAAAGGAACTTCACAGAGAAATAGGATTTTAGAAGCTTCAGGTCTTTGATTTAATTCTTTGAGTTCCACACGACAATGTGCATCATTCGACTCTTAGTGTCTAACCTGGTCTCTTCATTCTGGGTATAACTCAGGAATAAGAAATTAATGGGTAATCTTGCACTATGCACTTAGCTCAACTCAGACATGGTGTTGGAAGACTGTGTGAGTTTCTTTTCTGGTGGCGTGGAAATCTAAAGACCGGAGTGCGGGTTGAATAAAGCTTT
Source organism: Ottelia alismoides (assembly GCA_037367405.1). Taxonomy (NCBI): domain Eukaryota; kingdom Viridiplantae; phylum Streptophyta; class Magnoliopsida; order Alismatales; family Hydrocharitaceae; genus Ottelia; species Ottelia alismoides. Next base: position 720,643 of record JAZKJV010006761.1, read on the forward strand.
GGAAAAGGGATGGATAACTGGGCACAATTTTTTCTAAGACCCCAAAATATGTACAGAAAAAAGATTCTATATCTGTAGGGGCACAACAAGATCCAAGCAGAACCACCAAAAATCCAAATACAAAGAAGCGTTCTACCAAATAAATATCTGACCAAAAAGGTCCAAGCTTCAAGAAAACCTGCAGATCTTGGTGGTGACTCGGCTACACTGGTCGGCTTCACATGGAGAGGTGACTACATTGGCCACCCTCCAGTTCTTTTCTCCTTCTTCTAACTTCTCCCCCAATTCAATTGTGAATACAGCGCGACAGACCTTAGAAGGAAATACCCGACTCCCCGATGATGAGTTACTTGAGAGGAGGTTTGCATGGTAGTCCAGCATTCAAGATGGGAAGAGCTAAAACCTTTCACACACATGAGTCTATTGTTCAATGTTCATAGGGTATTCTTTGGGAAGAGGATTGATCTAAGATGACTTCTCAGCCGAAACTGTGACAATGATGTGTAGAACTTAAAGATTGTTGATTTTAAAATTCTAACTCTCACAGAAGCTCCGTCAAACTAATAATCCAAAGGTCGAGTCTAGTTTCATTTTCACCTTCAGCTCATGGTCTTGGTATGGAACCCAATCTCATTTCACCTCATGACATTTCTTTTGATCCTCAGGGACGAGCATCGTTTAAGTATAGGGGGATGATGAATCTCAGATTCATAACTCTAAAACTAATTAATTAAGCTCAAATCTCTCAAAATCATTGTCATTTCTTCATTTGTTATGCATAATTAGCATTCATGCATGTTTTGATAGGAATTGCATTTTATCACTTATTTTCGCACAAAATAAGAAGCCAAAAATCCCAACCAAAATTCAGCTGTAGATAGCCTAACTTCCCTGATTTTTAACTCATTCATGCTAACTCCAATTGACCCAAAACCACCTCTACTGTGTATATATCACTGATAAGAATAAATGAAAAATACAAAAAAATCACTAACCCAGATAAGTGGACCAAAAACCTAAACCCTAGTTCTAGGATTTCCGGACTAAACCCTTCATATCTTCCTCATCCAATGTCCGATTTGATCCTACTCACTTTTGAACAAATGTACATTCAATTACATTCAAACTAGACCAAGTTTATGTGAATCGGAGCTCATATGTGAAAGTTGGGTTTTGGGCCTTTTTTGTACATTTTGTATTTTAGCGATTTTTGACCTATTATTTTATGCACATAATTAACCTATTTTACTTTATTTATTTTTCAATTGTCTACTTTGATGAAAGTTTTATTAAAACACGCAAAAATCCAAAACCAAACTGAGCTTGAAATCAAAGAAACTAACTGAGTTCAAGTCTTCACTAACTCCTTGTATAAAAATTAGTCTTTTTCGTGTTTTATTTTATTTCTTCTTTTTTTAATTAATAAAAATCCAAAATTAGATTAGTGTATAAATATTTATATTTTATTTTACTATATTTTTTGGATTTTTTATCTAGTTTAAAAATGACAAAAAATATAAAACCCAAAATATCAAGGTATTCTTTGTACATGGGATATCCCAAAAATATCACTTTGTGTAATTTATCGATTTTGATTTTGGTGCCTTCATAAAAGTTGTAGATCTCATCGAGACAAGCAATTTTCGTAAGGTAACTTTTTCGATCTGAGGTTGTTTCATATTTCTTTTCTATTTTTCTTTGTATTTTTTTTTAAATTTTGTAGGGCTGACACGTGGCAGCTCCTGGAGCCGCCACGTGTCAGCTATTTTTGAAGGATTTATTATTTTTATTTTATAAAAAAAAATAAATGAATTAAATTAAAAGGCCCGCACGTGCGGAGCACGTGCCTCCCACGCACATGCCCCGCATGTGCTTCACTCTACCTACCTCTAGCCACCACGTGGTTGAATCACAGCCGTCCGATCTCAGCCGATCGGACGGTCGCTGGCCTTCTCCTTCCTCCCTCTTCTTTCCCATTCTGGGTTGCCGCTGATTGCCGTGATATCTCCGCCTCAGATCTCACGCGATGCCATCTCCAATCCATCAACGATCTTAATCGCATCTCGTCATCGGATCCATCAAACTCCAATCAATCTCGCGCCGGCCAATCCCGTCGACTTTCCTTCTCCGACCGATCACCAACCCCTATTTAAAGATCCGCCGCCTTTTCTTAAGCCTCATCTACTGATGGCCCTATTTCCAAAATCCCTCCGGTGGTGACAGCCCGGAGGATCCTCATCACCGGTGAGATCCGAGGATTTCTTCCTCATTGCTGCCGCGACGCTCTGCCACCTCTGCTTTGCTCCAGCCTACTGCCGTCGAGCCATGCTACATCTCCGATAACCTCCAACGTTCTTCAATGACCAACTGCTACCACCTCCTCGTGCCGCCATCATCTTTGACTCCAGCGACTACTCCACCGCATCACGTCGTCTTCTTCGGGCTTCATCACCGACCTCGCCACACGTCTCCACCTGAACGACCACCTGCAGACGACAACCACCTGGAGCACCCTCGACTCTTGAGCAACCCGACGCAACAACCCTTCCTTGCAACGCATCTCCTCCTCCACCGAAGATGTCATCCACCAGTCGCCGGTCAACGCATAGGAGCTCTCCACCGACATCTGCCCTGCCAGGCAGTCTCGTCGGACCTCCGCAGTCCCACGCCCTCCTCCGTAGTCTGCCTCGACCGGCCGGGCAATGGGCCCGAGCCCCTCCTAACCACCCCCCCCCCCCCGCATACGTACAAGGCACGTGCACCCCAGGTAAATTGCAAAGAAACCTCGACTTTTTCCCAATTTGTGCATAAGTCCCCACCGACCAAGGGTCACGTGCTTGGCACGTGACCTCTTGGAAATTTTGCAAAACACCCCCTACACTTCTGGTAATTACAATTTTGTCCCTTCTCTGCATATTTTATTTCCTTTTGTTTATTGTAATTGCATTGACACCCCTGTATTCCTTCATCATTTTGAATCGCTACATTGCACTATTTTATTCATAAAAATTGGCATTGTGTTCTACAACTAATTCTCTTCATTATGGCATATCTTTGACATTTCTGTGACTTGTGGTTAATTAATAATTAATTGTTTTGTGGAAAGTTGCATACTTTGCCCTTTTTGTGCTCTGATTTTCATAACTAAGTAACTGTTGATCAAAAAAAATGCCAAAAATTCACCTATTGATAGATCTTGGATAATTTTATCCCTTGAAAATAATTAGGTTTAATATTTTTTATAACTAAATATTGAAATTAATTTAGTTTGCATTCAAAAATTCATAAAAATTCATCTTGCATCCAAAAATTCCAAAAAGATTACAGTGCATTCATTTTTTCGTAATTATCATCTTGGTCAAGTTTCATATTTTTCTGACATCGTTTGCTTGATATTCATTTTCTCATCCTTAAAATCGGCCAAAATTTGGATTTTGCATCTCAAATTGCATTAAAAATACAAAAAAAGACCGCCTCGAAAACTGTGTACGAACTTTGATCGATAAAATTCTTGGTTGTTCCTTTGCCTCCTTGTGTTCGACCTTGGGACTTGCCCAAGTAAAATAAACATAAAACACCATTGATTAAAATTGACTAAATTTTTTGTGGTTTTTTCTTGACTGATTCCGATTGCCCGCCTACAACAAAACGACATTCATAATTTAGCGAACGATAATCCAAATCTATCGCGACAAATTTTTAACACAGGCAATATGTGATTCGTCAATCTTGTGGGCATATCGGACTTCCTTCAAGACTCCTTTGAGGACATCTCCCTTTCGCCTTGTTTATGGCTAGCCCTGACATTTACTTGTTGAGATTAGGCATAAGTCACTTTGGGCTGTCACAGATATATTATTGGATCTAGTGAGTGTAGGAGATCATAGGAAGGCAGAATTGGCAGCCCTGGAGGAGCTTAGTGAAGGATATGGAGATATCCTCAAGCGCATCACGGAAGCGTGAGCGTCGTATCGGATACGACGAAGAACGACTAGTCGTACTAGTTGTTCGGTGCAGCGGAATTTAAAAAATTTTATTCGATGAAACCACATGATCCAAGAACCGTTCTCGGATCGTTTCATCTATAACCACAACAAGCATAATGCAATACCTCTTGAAGCATGGTTGATCGAGTCTCTAAGAGAAGAGACCTCCTGTCTCAAGTCCGATCGTCGGAGAGATCGCTTGCGAGCACGGGGATGAACCACGTAGTCCTCGCAATCCAAGAAGTTGATCCAAGCGCGGTTGCTCCTGATCTCGTCGTACGAGATCGAACGTCTCCTTCGTGGGCGAAGCACTCGAAGTAGACGGAGAACCGCAGAGCGTCGAAGCGGCAGCACGAAGGCGAGGGCAACGACGATTCTCTCCACCAAGGTGGATGGACACCAAGAGGAAGAGGAAGAGAGGGTTGTCGAGTATGAGAGAAAGAGAGAGAGAGTTTTGCTACAATAGCATGTGTAAAGAGAGAGCCAAGAATGCCTCTCTATTTATAGGATTTTGGGATCCATGGATCTCAATCCATGTGTCATAAAAAATCAATGGATGAGATTGATTTATGACAATCCAATGGTCAAGATTGTTGTTGGTAAAAGCCAACAACTTGTGATTTAATTTTGATTAAATATATTTGATAAATCAAATAAATATAATACCAAATTAAACCACACAAATAGAGAGAGAGAAAATAAGGGAGATACACCTTCCTCTTTGGAAGGGGGGGACGGCCACCAATTCCCTCAAGGAATTGGTGTCGCCCCCTCCTTTCCAAAAGGGAGGGGCAATCTCCTAGATTTTCTCTCTACTCAATTTCCAACAACAATTTGTTGGTATTTTAATTCACCAAAATAATTCTCAATTAATTTTGGGAATATTGCAATCTTGACATTGAATTATTGTGAATCAAATTCACAATCCAAAACAAAATGTAATTTACATTTTCAATTATTTAAACAATGTGTATCCAATACACATTAATAATTATTCTACTAATATAAATTATATTTACCTCTCTCTAATACATTATAAATCACATTTATAATATATTAGGAATAATTGGATACTACTATCTACATTATTCTTATCCATAATAATTAAATCACATTTAATTATATTGGATAATATCTCATACATCATGATAATTAAATCACATTTAATTATCAACTTCTCTTTGCATAGATCTCATGGAATTGTTCTTAAACCATTTAAGAACAATGCTATTTCTCCTCAGATACTTGGAGATAAGGACAGGGCGATTGTATTGTTCCACGTATAGTGACTTGGATATTGAGATCACATCTCAAATCCAGATCCCATGGACCTCTCATAGATGCTTGATTAAATCAAGACCGTAAACCTAATCTTCTCATTGCATCTGAATCTCATTCAGATCAATGTCCAGTACATGGACTAAGATTAGGTCACTTCTCTAATGAGACGAGTCACTAAAATCCAGACCTGTTTCATCACTCCCTCGGAATGGAAGCGTCATGGTTATACAATCGTTTATGATCAAATCACCCTTCAGGTATTCCTAATACCTGCACATCCTGCATACTGGAAGACTCATGATCATCATGAAGATAAAGATCACTTTTTCACTATCATCTTCATAGTATGATCATTAAGTTTCTCAATCTTGGTCCTTGGGATATGGTACAGATCATATGCTTTCACAAAGCATATATCTTACCTTCAAATTCATATCATGCTTCTAAAGCATGATGACCATGCATGGAATTTGGTCAATCCCAATACCTCATGAGTGAGCTCATGTCTCCCGGTTCACAAGTGAACCTATATGATCCCTTTGAGAGATCATATTACTCATATGCCCTTACATGCACACCAGCTCACCGGTGTATAGACCTTGATTAGGTCATCAACCTATTGGTCTGCCAAATGTACATGCTCAGACATATAGTAATATATCTGTCTCTGGTCAGAGGATGTTTGCCTGTGATGTGACAGTATTCATCACAGGTCTTTGGTTATCTCGATCTCGTTAAGTCAACTCATTGACTCAACTAATCTGATATCTCTGAATCAATATTCCTATGCAGAGGACCTGCATCAAGAGGTCGATCAGATATCAGTCTACTGAGATGGGATTGCCATCTCCCACTCAGACTGGAGATCACTACTTGTTAATCATTGATGATGCTTGATGAGTCCTCTATCTAACTCCTTAGATATTCATCCAAGCATCAGCCTCTATGATTCAATCATTGAATCAACAGTTGTATGATTATCAAGTTGGCCATGGTACATAACCCTTATTGTATAGAGGGACCTTATAGTGCATTCATTCATTCAATATCAGAAAGGGAGTGAAAACAAAACATCAATAACTTTTATTGATAATTCATTTATTACAATAACATTTATTGCAGGAATGGTTCGCCTCGGGCTCACATTGCTAACAATCTCCCACTAGCCCTCAGAACCATTCAGGAACAACCCTTAAACCCATACTCATTACATGCTGGTCAAAAACCTTCTGTGTCAGAGGTTTGGTAAGAGGATCAGCAACGTTGTCGGCGGAGGCCACCTTGGTGATGATGATGTCACCACGTTTTGTATCTCCCGAATGATGTGGTATTTCCTTTCTACGTGCTTGCTCTTCTGATGCCATCTGGGTTCCTTCGCCTGGGCAATGGCTCCCGTGTTATCACAAAGTAGCGGGATGGGAGTATCAGAGGAAACTACGCCAAGCTCATGGACGAACTTGCGCAACCACACCGCCTCCTTTGCAGCATCCGATGCGGTAATGTATTCGGCTTCTGTTGTTGAATCTGTCGTAGTGTCCTGCTTCTTGCTTCTCCAGCTCACAGCACCACCGTTCAACAGGAACACAAACCCTGATATCGACTTTCGATCATCAATATCCGATTGGAAGTCAGAATCTGTATATCCCAAGACTTGGAGATCACCATCTCCATAGACCAAGATGTAATCTTGCGTCCGTCTTAGATATTTGAATATGTTCTTTACTGCATTCCAGTGTTGTTCTCCATAGCAGGATTGGTAACGACTTACCACTCCCACTGCATGGCAGATATCTGGCCTAGTACACATCATGGCATACATTAAGCTTCCTACTGCTGATGCATAAGGGCATCCAGCCATGGCTTTCTTTTCCTCAACAGTTTGAGGAGCCATTCCTTTAGACAGGTGGATACCATGTCTTAAGGGTAGGAATCCTTTCTTCGAACTATCCATACGGAATCGTTCAAGAATCTTCTTAACGTATCCATGTTGTGACAATCCCAATATCCTCTTCTCTCGGTTTCTAAACAGCTTCAGACCCAAGATGTAAGAGGCTTCTCCAAGATCTATCATCTCAAAGGTATGGGACAGCCAAATCTTCACACTGGTCATCATCCCTGTATCATTCCCAATGATAAGGATGTCATCTACATAAAGCACGATGAACACAATGGCGCTCCCACTAAGCTTCTTGTACACACAAGGTTCATCAGGATTCTGCACAAAATCATAACTCTTTATGGTTTCGTCAAATCTGATGTTCCATCTACGAGAAGCTTGCTTGAGCCCATAGATGGATTTCTTCAGCTTGCATACTTTGTCATCCTCAGTCATGAAGCCCTAGGGCTGCTCCATGTAGATATCCTCCTCGAGGTATCCATTGAGGAAAGTCGTCTTGACGTCCATCTGCCAGATGTCGTAGTCAAGATATGCAGCTATAGCCAGCAATGCCCTGATGGATTTAAGCATAGCCACAGGAGAGAACGTCTCATCGTAGTCGATGCCTTCTCTCTGTGTGTAGCCCTTGGCTACGAGCCATGCCTTGAAAGTCTCTACTTTCCCATCAGGTCCCCTCTTTCTCTTGAAGATCCATTTGCACCCAATGGGTTTTACCCCCTTAGGTGGATCCTCTAGGGTCCATACACCATTCTTATGCATGGAGTCAATTTCTGACTTCATTGCTAGCATCCATCTATCCATGTCACGATGCGCGAGTGCTTCATCAAATGAAGTAGGATCATTGTCAGTTTCACCTGACACATGGAATCCATACCTCTCAGGTGGTGCAACCACCCTCGAACTCTTTCGAAGAGGTATGGGTGTTTCATCTTTATTTACTTCTTCAATTTCTGGTTCAGGAAGCTCAGAGTCCTCAGGGGACTCAATGAGTTCCTCTACTTCACTTTTGTCTTGACCTTTAAGGAAATCATCCTCCAGAAATTTCACATCTCTAGAGACAAAATCCTTTTGGGTCTCAGGGTCATAAAGTTTGTATCCAATATCATCTTTAACATACCCAATGAAGTAGCACTCACGAGAGCGAGATTCTAGCTTACTTGCATCCACATTCTTAACATGGACCAAGCAACCCCAAACCCTCAAGTGATTAACACTAGGTTTGGTTCCATACCAGAGCTCATGAGGAGTCTTAGGTACAGATTTGCTGGGAATCTTATTCAGGATATATATTGCAGTCTCTACTGCATATCCTCAGAAACTAAGTGGCAAATGTTCTTTACTCATCATTGAACGAACCATATCCATGATGGTTCTGTTGCGTCTTTCAGCAACACCATTAAGTTGGGGAGTTCCAGGAGGAGTGAGATTGGAAATAATTCCATTCTCCTTAAGGTATTCCTTAAATTCATCTGATAGGTACTCGCCACCTCGATCAGATCGAATTCGTTTAATCTTCCTATCGGTTTGGTTCTCAACCAAAACTTTAAACTCTTTGAACTTTTCAAAGGTTTCAGACTTATGACGTAATAGGAAGATAAACCCGTATCGTGAATGGTCATCAATAAACGTCAAATAATATCGATATCCATTTCGAGTCGCGGTATTGAAGGGACCGCATACATCAGTATGTATTGGGTCAATAATACCTTCACATCTTGTAACCTTGTTACGGAAAGGCATCCTAGTCATTTTACCTCGAATACAATGTTCACAGGTAGGTAAAGACTGAACCTGTAGAAAATCTAAAGGTCCATCCTTTATCAATCTATTGATCCTATCAACAGATAAATGACCAAGCCTTTGATGCCAAATCATATTTGAATGATTTGTTTTACTCCTGGATCTTTTAGGGTTTTTATTAGTGGTTGTAACATTCATGACATGCTCATTAATGCACAATTCATAGAGTCCTCCAGAAGTCAAAATACCCTCTGCAATATATTTATCATAATGATTTATGACTAATTTATTACAAAATAGGAATGAATATCCACTTCTAACTAGCTTAGATACAGATATTAAATTCCTTCTTACTTCAGGTACATAAAGACACTCTTTAAGTACTAGGACTCTTCCACTAGATAATGATAATCGGCAAGTCCCGACGGCGACTGCTGCAACACTTGCATCAGATCCCATCTGGATGACTATCTCCCCTTCTTCAAGCTTTCTAGTTTCCTGAAACAAATGCAACAGATTGCATACATGAACAGAAGCACCAGAATCAACTACCCAACTTCCTTCTCGTCCAACGAGAAAGCTGGTTTCAATGATAAAAGTAGATTTCATACCTGTTGGGGCTTTACCTTTGTCGATCGACTTCAGGTAATTCGGGCAATTACGCCTCCAGTGCCCCGGCTTCTTGCAGTGGTGACAGATGTCGGTTTTCTTTGATGCCATTAAAGTGGATGCATTGGAAGATGAGGCAACACTTTGTCCCTTCTTCTTTCTCTTATGGGTCGGGCCCTTCCGAGAACCTTGCTTCCGACCGCGCTTCCCTTTGACTTGTGCAACCATTGCAGTGCCATTGGGACCATCTTTCTTCATTACGTCTTCTGCAGAGTTTAATGTAGCAAGAAGCCCAGCATTTGTCAGTTCCAGCTTATTCATGTGGAATGACACCACAAAGTTATTGAAAGATTTGGGCAATGACAGCAGAATGAAATTGGATTGCATGTCTGCATCCACCGTCGCCCCCAGAGTCTCAAGCTCCGACAAGTACCCAAACATTTTGAGTACATGTTCACGGACCGAAGTCCCTTCCTGCATCTTGCAGCGAACCAGTTCTTTCATAACATTGTACCGCTGGGTGTAGTTAATATCACCAAACATATCCTTTAGATTCTGCATGATATCCTGGAAAGTACTCATCTCCACATGTTGCTTCTGAAGAACATTGGAGAGAGAACCCAAGATGTAGCATCTAGCCAAGACATGATCTTCATCATACTTGTCATTGTATGCTTTGTCTTCCTTCGATTTAGGGTTTTCAAGTTTGTTTTCAGAGAGCACATAGCTGATACGCTCTGCTGAAAGCACAAGCTCCAAATTACGGATCCAATCCGAGTAATTTGGGCCGGTCAATTGGTTGACCTCCAGAAGCCTGCTCAGTGGGTTCATGGACTTCATTTTCTGAAATTGAGAATGCACTATATTAGAACATATAATCATATATTCAGTTTAATTTTATTTGATTAAAGCATTTTAAATCAAATTAGTCTTGCTATGTCAACTATGAAAGTTTATTCCCTTATTCACTTTCAAAGTAGGAGATATACTTACCAATATATCTCAAGCAAGAACTGGGATCTCCTCTTTATCTTTGTCATATCCCAATAATATGAGAACCTATGACTCCAATAAAGAGAAGCGGGAACACATTCCGCCTTGCAAGTCCAACTTGCATTTCCCAATTCGGTCTTTAATACCCGAGCCCACCACCCCTAAGGTGATGTTGACTCGTCATTAATTGAACCAACCGTCAACAAGAATACAACTCGCTATGCGCAATCCAATATCGCCCCAATAATATGAGGACACGATATTGGGGTCACTACGCATACGTCCTTACTCTTTCGAGAAGCGACGAGCTCAATCTAAACGAATTATATGTGGGAGCTGTCACTTCGGACAGGCGTCTCCCACATATAATATTTGGCGACGAAACCCTTCGCCTTGACGGGAGACCATGGATGTCACTTATGTGATCCTCCATCTCTTATTCAAATTCAATTAATTACTATGAATCACATTCATATAATTAATTCTTCCAAGGGAGTTCATAAACTCTAATCATATTAGAGTATTTAATTGGACATAATTAACTTAATCATATTAAATTAATTATCAATCCAATTCAATCAATCAAACTTAATTTTATGTTTGAATATAAATATGGTATTATTCTCAAAGTACATATTAATTCGTATTTTAATAATTAGAAAAATACATCTTAATCCCTCGGACATTATCTCGGCCCTACACGCTGTCATGGCCAGTACCGGCGGGAGTGGGACGGACCGCATACGTTGCAACCCGCTACCCCAGCGATCCCCGACTAGACACCACATCCGCCTCGGGAAAGGATAATGCCAAATTGATTAATTTGTACTTGAGATGATCATCGGTTTCTCAACCGAAATTATACCATATAGTAATCAAAACAATTTTGATTTTAAGGAAATTTGCTAGCCAAATTCCCAATCCTATTCAAGCAATAAGTTTGATGATTATGATTTCAATTATGATTTAGATCAAATCTAATCAACTAATTGATTGGGGCCAAGTCAATTAAGGAAATAATCATTCTCTAATATTTCACAAATATTTTCCATAATTATTTCTCGAAATTAACAATTAATTTCATTAATTGACTATCACATGGTTCTTGATTAGGAAAGCAATTTCAGCAGTGACCCCTACTTACTAAAATTAGCATATCTCAATCAATTTAAATCCAAATTAAGCAAAGTCAATTTCTAAAGTTTGCTAATTTGATTTAGAACAGAAACCATGTGGTGTTTCACGCATTTCGAGGCAAGTCTAAACAGCAATTAATATTTTAATCACGTTCATATTAACAGTTCCCGCAACAGTGCATATGTGTTCATTAAAACGACCATATCTAGAGCATACGAAATCCGATTTATGCAAACTCAGATCCTATGGTTTCCTTGTTTAATGGGAAACATAATCCAAGTATAAGAATTCGTGTTTAAACAATTTAAACAGTGCCGAATTTATTTATCAAACAGATCTGCGAAATCAAATGCGATGAAAACTTTCGCGACCTAAACGAACCCAAGTCGTCCTCGGTTAGCGAATCACTATTCGAAACCATCGACCTAAGGCTCTGATACCACTTGAAGGATATGGAGAGATCCTCAAGCGCATCACGGAAGCGTGAGCGTCGTATCGGATACGACGAAGAACGACTAGTCGTACTAGTTGTTCGGTGCAGCGGAATTTAAAAAATTTTATTCGATGAAACCATATGATCCAAGAACCGTTCTCGGATTGTTTCATCTATAACTACAACAAGCATAATGCAATACCTCTTGAAGCATGGTTGATCGAGTCTCTAAGAGAAGAGACCTCCTGTCTCAAGTCCGATCGTCGGAGAGATCGCTTGCGAGCACGGGGATGAACCGCGTAGTCCTCGCAATCCAAGAAGTTGATCCAAGCGCGGTTGCTCCTGATATCGTCGCACGAGATCGAACGTCTCCTTCGTGGGCGAAGCACTCGAGTAGACGGAGAACCGCAGAACGTCGAAGCGGCAGCACGAAGGCGAGGGCAACGACAATTCTCTCCACCAAGGTGGATGGCCACCAAGAGGAAGAGGAAGAGAGGGTTGTCGAGTATGAGAGAAAGAGAGAGAGAGTTTTGCTACAATAGCATGTGTAAAGAGAGAGCCAAGAATGCCTCTCTATTTATAGGGTTTTGGGATCCATGGATCTCAATCCATGTGTCATAAAAAATCAATGGATGAGATTGATTTATGACAATCCAATGGTCAAGATTGTTGTTGGTAAAAGCCAACAACTTGTGATTTAATTTTGATTAAATATATTTGATAAATCAAATAAATATAATACCAAATTAAACCACACAAATAGAGAGAGAGAAAATAAGGGAGATACACCTTCATCTTTGGAAGGGGGGGACGGCCACCAATTCCCTCAAGGAATTGGTGTCGCCCCCTCCTTTCCAAAAGGGAGGGGCAATCTCCTTGATTTTCTCTCTACTCAATTTCCAACAACAATTTGTTGGTATTTTAATTCACCAAAATAATTCTCAATTAATTTTGGTAATATTGCAATCTTGACATTGAATTATTGTGAATCAAATTCACAATCCAAAACAAAATGTAATTTACATTCTCAATTAATTAAACAATGTGTATCCAATACACATTAATAATTATTCTACTAATATAAATTATATTTACCTCTCTCTAATACATTATAAATCACATTTATAATATATTAGGAATAATTGGATATTACTATCCACATTATTCTTATCCATAATAATTAAATCACATTTAATTATATTGGATAATATCTCATACATCATGATAATTAAATCACATTTAATTATCAACTTCTCTTTGCTTAGATCTCATGGAATTGTTCTTAAACCATTTAAGAACAATGCTATTTCTCCTCAGATACTTGGAGATAAGGACAGGGCGATTGTATTGTTACACGTATAGTGACTTGGATATTGAGATCACATCTCAAATCCAGATCCCATGGACCTCTCATAGATGCTTGATTAAATCAAGACCGTAAACCTAATCTTCTCATTGCATCTGAATCTCATTCAGATCAATGTCCAGTACATGGACTAAGATTAGGTCACTTCTCTAATGAGAGGAGTCACTAAAATCCAGACCTGTTTCATCACTCCCTCGGAATGGAAGCGTCATGGTTATACAGTCGTTTATGATCAAATCACCCTTCAGGTATTCCTAATACCTGCACATCCTGCATACTGGAAGACTCATGATCATCATGAAGATAAAGATCACTTTTTCACTATCATCTTCATAGTCTGATCATTAAGTTTCTCAATCTTGGTCCTTGGGATATGGTACAGATCATATGCTTTCACAAAGCATATATCTTACCTTCAAATTCGTATCATGCTTCTAAAGCATGATGACCATGCATGGAATTTGGTCAATCCCAATACCTCATGAGTGAGCTCATGTCTCCCGGTTCACAAGTGAACATGTATGATCCCTTTGAGAGATCATATTACTCATATGCCCTTACATGCACACCAGCTCACCGGTGTATAGACCTTGATTAGGTCATCAACCTATTGGTCTGCCAAATGTACATGCTCAGACATATAGTAATATATCTGTCTCTGGTCAGAGGATGTTTGCCTGTGATGTGACAGTATTCATCATAGGTCTTTGGTTATCTCGATCTCGTTAAGTCAACTCATTGAATCAACTAATCTGATATCTCTGAATCAATATTCCTATGCAGAGGACCTGCATCAAGAGGTTGATCAGATATCAGTCTACTGAGATGGGATTGCCATCTCCCACTCAGACTGGAGATCACTACTTGTTAATCATTGATGATGCTTGATGAGTCCTCTATCTAACTCCTTAGATATTCATCCAAGCATCAGCCTCTATGATTCAATCATTGAATCAACAGCTGTATGATTATCAAGTTGGCCATGGTACATAACCCTTATTGTACAGAGGGACCTTATAGTGCATTCATTCATTCAATATCAGAAAGGGAGTGAAAACAAAACATCAATAACTTTTATTGATAATTCATTTATTACAATAACATTTATTGCAGGAATGGTTCACCTCGGGCTCACATTGCTAACACTTAGAGACTCAGCCTTTTCGACCAGCCTACAATACAAGGAGAGAGTGAAGTAGTGGCAAGATTCTCATATAAGGCACAAGCAGTTTGAGCCAGATTAGAGAGTATGGTTGTTTGATGCTAGGCTTAGATTATTTCCAGAGAAATTGCAGAGCAAGTGGAAAGGACCATACCTGGTCCAAAAGTTACATGACAATGGACATATTGACATATTTGAAATGTGATCTGATTCTACCTTTTGTGTCAACAGGCAGTGGATCAAACCATATCTAGATCATGAGCCTCTGGTCGTTGACGTCGCCTCTATTCATTTTGCATGAGATGTGGTCTTTGACTCACATCTATTGCATCTCATACCTGACTATCATTGTCTCCCATTTTGTATAGATCTGGATGTCCATATCATCTCATTCTTCAGTCCAACATCCCATTTGCATCTTATGATTATGCTATACATAGGATGTACTTTACCCTAAGTATAGGGGGATGTCAGACTTTTGATTTCTCTTTTGCTTCTGTTTACCTTTGTTTTGCTGCCTATACTTAGGGATATTTTACCCTAAGTATTGGGGAGGTAGAACCTGTACATATTTCCACTCGGATTTCCCTTTGTGTACAGTCTGATATACTTAGGATTACTTGATCCTAAGTATAGGGGAAAATACCGAGATCCTTTCATTCCATTCTTTGCTTCATCTTTGTAGTATAGATATTCTTTTCACTTCCTTGTACTAAGCACGAGTTATGTCTTCTTCATCGCTCTTGATCCACTCTGAGGACATCGTTCGAGCTAAGTATAGGGGGTGTCGTATATATTTCATATATACTTTAGACATAACTCGTACTTTGTGTGAGTGTGTTAGTATAAATAAAATGGCTAAAATCCTTTATTTAGAAACCAAAAAAATTTAAAAATTTTCCTCTAGATAAAATTCATTCTTGCACATACATAGCTATTTATAAAAATTATTTTTGTACAGATGTTTGTAAAAATATTTTGTGTGCAAAAAGTTTGTAAATATTTTGATATCTAAATTATGTATATAATACAAAATTTTTGTAAATATATTTGAAAAACAAAAGTTTGCAAAGACCCTTGTGTAAATGTGTGTAAATAGTTTGCAAAACTTCTGCATCCATGCATTCATTCATTCAAACATTTTTCAAAAATTTTGCACATTTTCAAACTTTGCATGAAATGATTTTTGTATATACTTGGATAGTTTTCTAAATCATAGATTGACATTTAAACTATCTTGAAATTAATTTTGAAAATGGAGCTTGGTTAGGACCTTAAACCACCTAATTTTCAGAGGAACCTTATAAGGCTTAGGGTTAAGACTTTTCATGTCCATTAGTGACTTAATTCTTTGAGTCCACTAGTCTATGATCACATGTCATCTTGATGAGCATAAGTAGAGCACTTAACAATGCACACATGACTCTTACAGACAATGGCTTTACTTGCACTAGCACCTTACACATAGCTCTCTACAGATGAGGTGGTTAGGAGGCAGTCTTCTTTGGCTTGGGTTAGCATACGAGGTTAGTACTTCTAGGCGGAACCTCTCATCTTCTTTTAGTGAAGGAAGTGCGTGTCAACTTGGTCTGGCGGCATAGAGGTCTAAAGACAGGAGTTGTGGGTTGCAATAATGCTTCAAAAGAGGGATAGTCTACTTGCTCAAGAGGAAAAACTCCTTATGTATATATGTTGCACCATGCAGATATGTTGTACATATGCACATCGAAAAAAATGCAAAAGAAAGAAAAACTCCAAAAAAGTGGGGGTATAATAGAAAATGAAATACTCACCGGAGTGTATATAGACAAATAAAGCAAAGCTTATGTTACCCATTCTCATCTCATGAAGCTTGCAGCAGGGAGACTTAGCTATACTGGTTGGGCTCTCAATGATACATGACTACACTGGTCATGGTCCATTCTCTTCTTCCTCCTTTTCTTGAGCCGGTTGAAGTTGAACTTAGAAGGGAATACTCTGCTCCTCGAGGAATGAGCTGCCAGACTAGGGCATTAGAGTTACCTTGTTGAGGGGGTTTCTTACTTTGCCATTTCTGAGGTGGGGAGCTACATATCACTTACACGGTACAAGAAAAGATTCACGGTCATTAGAGTTTATGTATGTAGACTTGTTCTGATCTGGATTATTGAGGAGTCTTGACCATAGATTGGTGGAACTTAGACGTTGTTGAGTCTTAAACCTAGGTCCAAAGGTTCCGAAACACTAATAATCCAAAGGTCTGACTGAGCTCCATACTTTAAATTAATGAAGACAAGTTTAATAATCAATCTTGATTCCCCTTCTTTTTCTTTTTCTTTTTCTTTCTCTTTTCACTTCCTTTTCAAATAAGTGTTTGCTAAGGGACTAGTAAAGGTAAAGTATAGGGGGTGATGAATCCTTGTTCATCACTCTTTATTCTTTTATTTTAGCTAATTATCTTGGCAATGCATCATGTAAATAAGTGTAAATACAATAACATAGCAATATGCATGCATGTGTTAATAGTGTATAATTAGCATATATTTGTGAAAAAATAAAAGAATGCAAAAATAAAAGAAAATAAAATAAGTAGAGAGAGATAGGGCCACTCTACCTTGTATATATATCAAGTGTGTACATAACTTATTTTTTCAAAAATGCAAATAAAAATATGTTTTTACTTCCTTGTATATATTTCTAAAAATAAAAATAAAAATAAGAAAAAGAAAAAGAAAACAAAAACTCTCTCTTACTTGTACATAATACATGTATATATATCTTCTTCCCTTTTTAGTTTATACTGGTAAATAAATAATAACAATAAAACAAAAATCATTTCATACTCCAAAAAAATATATTGTAAATAAATAAAATATAAAATTAGAGTATTTACATAAAAATAACAAATTAAAATTAATTGTACAAAATACATAGGTATTTTATACTTGTAAATAATACAATATATTGTATAAAGAATAATTTATTTTTCATAAAAATAAATAAAAATCATAGAAAAATTGATTGAAAAATAACAAACAATTTTCATTTCATACACTTTTTAATTTAAAATCATTTACTATTTTTTATTTAATTTGTAAATATTTTTGTAAATCCAATTTTCTGATTGGTCCACGGTTGATCGTTGACTCGGGTGAACCCCCTCTTCTAAGGCTTGAACCGACCCGACTGGTCCATCGGACCTCCTTCTCCCATTTATCCTGAGTGGATCATGCGTGCCCATGCTCTGAATCTTCGCCCGCACCTTCCCCGTGGATCTGCGACCCTCGCGGATCCCTAGGAAGGTGCGGATCTTCCTCGATTCACGCGCTTCGACACGATTTCTCCAACCACCTAGGAGCACTATAAAATCTCTTATCGCCTCCCAGGTCAGTAGCTCACGCCTCACTCCCTCTCGATACCCTAGAAACCTTCAGCGCGGTGACAACTATCTGAGGAGCCCTCTGATGGTCGATTTGGTGCAGTGTCGCCGACGCTTCCCCATCATGGCCACTCCTCTACCACGAGAAGCCTCCCTCGCCTGCCGCCTCTTGGTCGAGTCCATAACCTCGCCGATCATTCTAGAATGTAGACCAAGAAGCCATCTGAACCTTCAAGTAAGACTCTTATCTTTCCCCATTACTGTTTCGATTCCAATCTTTCGTTTGTTTGCCGCCTTCACTCCACCAGCTCCGACCAGCCGGTCAGAGCTCCTCCACCCACATCTTCCCATTCCGATATTCACGCACGACCATCCTACATCTCCTCCCACAACCCGACACCCTAATCTTAGCCCATCTAGACAGGATTAGGTCCAAGACCTCCCTCTACCGCGTTAGCCACAGATCGAGCCCCATTCACCGTCGCTTCCTTGCTTTTCGTCTTTAGTAACCCAGACTGGAGCATAGCCTCGAGTCATGGCTTTGCATTGCAGGTACCCTTGAGCCGTGAGGAGCCTCATCTACATTCCAGCTGCACGACGGAGCTGCTCTGGACCTCGCTCCACTATCCCGTCCATCTAACCATCTGCTGGACGATCAGAACCCAATGCTCGAGGCGGAGTGCCTCCCCAGAGGTGCTCGACCTATTGGAGGTCCGATCGACCTCGTGGATTCGCCCCAGTTCCCGCTCCAACTTTGCCATTCTTGAGTTCGTCCACCACCTTCCGTTGCCATTGGATGATGAGCAGAGCGCCAGTTCCCATCTGAGTCGTCCAGCATTGCACCCTTATAACCATTGATCTGACACATCTGAGCATATGCACCACACGTAGGGGACATTCCCTGAGCGTCACATCGGCCTTTACAGAGGAGCAGAGCCACACGATCGAGTCCATGCCAGCAGCCTACACCTGTCACCACCCCCCCCCCACGCGCGACTCACGTACCTTCAAGGGTATTTTGCTCCTTTTACCCTGCATTTATTTTAGTTTGTGTTTTAGTCTATAAAATAAAAGTTATAGTTGGACCTTTTTGCATATTAGTCCTTGTAGTTTTAGATATTTGCAGTTTAGTCCTTACAATTTGGAGACACGTTCTCGGTCACATGAATAGTGGGTTATTTGCATTATTTGTTCTGAACATTACCCGTGTTATTGATTGAATAAATGCTTTTCAATTTTGCATATATGCCCCTATAAACGTTGATTTGGCGCATGTGCTTATTTTAGTGGACAAATTGCATTTCTAGCCCTCGATTTTTATTACTTGTTATTGTTTAGTCCTAAAACTTAAATAAATTGTGTTTAGGTCCCTATAACCTGTGTATCTTGTTTTTAATCAAATAAATATCAAAACCACTCCAAAAAATTCCAAAAAATTTAAACATATCTCCTGCTACTTTGTATTATTTTTGGCAATTCTTGTGATGCATTTTTATTTTATTTGGTATTTTCTAAAACTCAAAACCCTAAAAACTGTCTATCTGTTTGTAAAAATCAATTAAAAATATAAAAATCTCTTTAAAAATTCCAAAAAAAAATCATGTGTGCTTGTTTTGTCTTATTTTAATTTCTACGTGATTTTTATTTCATTCCCTTTTATAAAACACCTAAAAATTGAAAAAGAATAAAAATTCATTAAAAATCAAAAAAATTGTTTTCAGTTTCTCTAGGTTGCTTTTATTTTATATTTTCACATAAAACTGTTGCGAAGATTTTATAAGCACTTTAGATATTTTAAAAGTGCCTTTTCATTTCGGCTGCACACTGTTTGCATTTTTCCTTTTCTTCATTTTTAAAAAAAATTATATAAAAATCATAAAAACCCCATAAAACTTCCAAAAACATCTGAATATTTTAAAAACATAAAAAAATTATTTTGAATTTTTGAGTGTTTTCTAGGCCTTTAAATAATTGCTTGGGTTTGATTTTTTACTTTTTCGTTATTTCTTTTCTTAATAGAAAATAAAAAAATTAATATAAAAAACCACCAAAAATACCTTTATTTCTTGGATTACCTGACTACATCGTAGATTTCATTCAGTGCTCCTTGTGTTCGACCTTGGTGGCTTTACCATGTTAAATAAGTAGCAAGACTGCTTGCCTTGGTTTCTATGTTTGCCTGATTTCGTTGGTGGTCTACATTTTCTCATTGAGCCCGGTTCGAGTGGTTGAGGTTGCAACGACCTTTGATATCACTTAACATTAGTCGCTCGGGCCACTCATCAACTCCTTTCCCAGATGAATTCTCTCATGTACGGGACCACTATGTATGGTCGAGCACAAAGTTCTTAGTCAAACGGTTATATTGTGAGTTAAGGAGTAGCGGAGAGGCACAAGATCAAGAGTTGTACCAGGACATGAAGATTATTTGGGTCAACAAAATTCCTAACATAGTAAAGGGTTCCCTCTAGTGCCTGAGGAGAGACAAGCTTTATGACAAGGTTAGAAGGGAAAGGATTTTGGGTCTTCAAGATGCAACATGCGATAGGTGCGAGATGTAGTTGGAGAATGCAGAACATGTCTTCTTCAGTTTTGAGGCCTCGAAGAAGGTCTGGAAGGAGATGGCTATCCCCTGGGTGGAAGCGGATGAAACGCCAAACTTTTGGGAGTCAGTAAGGCATGCAGGAAATAAATCCTCAGATGACTTCGCTAAACCATTTGTGGTACTGTGGGCTTTATGGCTGGCAAGAAACAAGCTCGTTTTTAAAATTTAGATATTTTATTAGGAAAATGTAGTGTCCCACTGTAGGGCTCTCTTGAACTTTTGGGAGTTCAGGTAATGCTTTTTGTAGGTTTTTCCTTTAGTTATATAATTTTTTACGGTGACTCCCAACTCGGGAGCTCACCTTCATTTCTTTCAAAAAAAAATATTTCCCAATAAAGTTCCAACTGCACCTAAAATCCAAGGGTCCGACTTGAGCTCCAAACTTTGATTTTATAAAGACAAGTTTGAATATTAAAATCAATCCAAATTCTTTCTTTTTTTCTTTTCTTTATTTTTATTTTATGAACTTATTACACAAGTGTTTGCTAAGGACTAGAAAAGGCAAGTATAGGGGTTAATGAATCTCCATTTCATCACTTTTATTATTTCATTTTGGCCTTTTAAACCCTATTAAATGCATGTAAATATCATTATTTTGTACAAATTAACATTCATTATTTATTGTATAAATAATGTATAAAATACATGGTTTAAAGTCAAAATAAAATAATAAAGAAATGAAATGAAAAATAAATAAATAAAATGCCAAAGGTATTTTATGACCTTAAACCCTGAGACCTAGGCATCTTGATGACTGGGTCGAGAAGGAATAAAGTAGGGGGAGATAATGGTCAAAAACACAATAAAACCCCTAATTTTTATTCTCCAATATTATGTTTTTGGGATCGATTTTATTCTTTATTATTTATACCTCAAATAAATAAATTGTGTACATGAAATTTGTATATAAAAATATAAAGAAAAATACAAAATTGATTTCACATCAAAATATTATATAGTGTACATTTTATACTCTGAATAAAAATCCAAATCCAAACTTCCCAGACCCATATCTTCTCCATATGAATTCAAAATATATCAAAATCACCCTTAATTATATATGATAAGTTATTTAATGAAGGTGGTTTAATTTAATTTGTAGTTAAGATGTAAAAGTAATGTTTTGGACCCCTATTGTATAGTTTACCTAAAAAATATTCATTTTATTGATTCTTTATAATTTTTATAATTTTATATTCTCATAATTTTGTAAAGATTTTTTATAATATATGTACATATTTAGAATAAAATAAAACCATAAAGAAAATACAAAACTAAAATAGTATATAAAAATACATAGATGAATATACAATAATTATACCTATATAGTAAGTATACATATTAAAATTTAACTGGGAGAGGGAGTGGGTGAGGACTTATGCTCGCAAGGTGCTCGCTCGTCCCGTCCTCACCCTTTTGTGCTCGCCAAATCGTGTTTTTCTTGTAGTGATATGATATCAGAACAGTATAACAAAAATATATTTGTGTATATAAAAATAAATTATAATTATGTAACTTATGTATATAAAATAATAAAAAATAAAATACAAAATGAAAATAAAATAACTAATATATAGGTAAATATACCTAGAAATGAACCCTCAAAAAGTAACTTGTAATAAATAAATTGTACAAACAATAAAAATCAGATTAAAATACTAAATAAAATAATAAACTTTTTTCATGTTTTAACCAAAAATTAAATGAATCATTTATTAATTTAATTCAAAGTGTTTGGAATTTTCATCTTTGATTTGTCTTTTTGCGGGTGATGTGGACCAATCAGGCCACGCCACCCATTGACCTGGGTCAACTCCCTGACCCAGGTCATATGCATGTCAGAACCTCTCGTTGACCCCTTCTTCTCGACTTTCTACACCATGAAACACTGCTCGAGGATCCTCA
Organism: Ottelia alismoides; assembly: GCA_037367405.1. Classification (NCBI taxonomy): domain Eukaryota; kingdom Viridiplantae; phylum Streptophyta; class Magnoliopsida; order Alismatales; family Hydrocharitaceae; genus Ottelia; species Ottelia alismoides. The sequence continues at coordinate 743,115 of JAZKJV010006761.1, forward strand.
ACGAAAAATCTTGACAACTCAATGAGCTTTCACGAAAACCCATTCCCTTCCTCGTACCATTCTTGGATCGCGTGAAAATCCTCAATTTTCTAGCCACTTTTCATCCATGTACATAAGCTCAATCATCTTTCTCTTCGATCCTTGGTTCCACTTCCTCCCGCTCCAAACTCCTCAGAGTGCTTCAATGGCTTGAGATATGTGGACAACTAACTAGCCTTATGCTTCGTAGCGAGGAAGGAGAAGCGGGAGGGTGGTTCCCATCATCTCTGGTGGAGCGTCGCCGTGAGGTTTGATCTCGTGGCCCTCAGCTGCTTGAGGTTTGTCTCTTTGCTCTTTAGTTAGCTTTAGTTCTCAGGTTTAGTTTTGTGCATTTTTTTTGTGAATTAATCAGTTGTTTAGCCTAGGTTTTTGGATTCAGCCTCATCGGAGTGCTCTAGCTCCAGCGACCTCTATTTCACTGTGCACCACTATTTTCGACCACCTAGACCACCTCACTATCTTCCCCTCATGTTGCTGCATCTTTCCCCTCATCCATCTCACCCAGATCTCCCAAGATCTAGCCCATAGGTGCTCCATCCTCCGCCCCTTACTGGAGCACCCTTGCTCCATCTCGCCAGCCCTCGACACTCCACCAATAATATCCCAGACATTTCCCCTCATATCCCCCACGCTTATCATGTAGGTATTGCGTCTAGAAGGGGGCATCTGAGTCCCATCCACCTCAGGAAGACCCTCCAGGTGTTCGAGTACGCCAAGCTTCCATCGATGGGGTCCTGATCTTTTTTAGGACTCCCTGAACTGTGGATCACTGCCAGCAAGCTCTCCCCCATCTTAGCAGCGGATGATACCGCCAGAGTCACACGGAGGAGATGATCGGAGCAGCCTTGTGTAGGTTTTCTTCCCTTTTCTAGCATAGGATCTCAACGTCGTCCGATCTCACATGCATCCCAGTTTTGATCTGAGCCCTTCGATTAACTATCTCTGCAACTGTCAGATCTGAAGGGTGATTTAATCCATGTCATCCATTGCTAAAGGGGCATCACACATCCTCAACTCACCATGTGTTAAGTGAAGCACCCTCGGTCATTGGATCACACCTATTTTGGGGGTAATTGCATATTTCACTCCAATAGCATTTATACTTTAGTAATGTAACTATTTTATTTAGTTTACAATTTTGCGTAAAAATTACATGTGAATCCATGTGCTCATTTAATATTGCTTTTTGGACCATGCCACATCACCTCGCGTGCGGTCCCACGTGAGGTGGTCATTTTGCAGAGAAGCTCTTGTGATTTTTGTATTTCATTTTAGTCTTAAACTTTTAATTATTAGTTGTAAAACTTTGGGAAAATTGCATGTTAGTACTTGCCTTTAATTTTAATTGCAATTATACCCTTTCTAGTACATGTATTTTTGTGCTTGTACTTCATTTATTAAAAATAGTATTAGTGTTCCAAAAATTTTGAAAAAATAGGGTTAGATGCATGCTAGCATGTACTTTCACGCTACATAATTATTTTTGCTTTTACATTTTAGGCATTTTAACTATTTTCTAAAACTTGAAAGACCAATTTTTGTCCTTGTTTGAATTAATATTACCAAAAATATATAAAAACTTTTGAAAAATTCCAAAAAAATATTTTTGTTTTAGTATTTTGTAACTCCAGACCAAAAAGCCCTAAAAATAGAAAAAAAGAGAAAAATATAAAATTAAAAAGCTCCAAAATCCTTTATAAAATATAAATAATCACTAAAACAGAAAAATATTTACTTATATCTCTGAATTTTCCTTTAATTATATATTATTAACTAAAAATAGTTTTGGAACACTTTGATCTTATTTAGTATTTTTAATTTCAAAAACATTTCCGTCTATTTATTAATTACTTATTTTGTATATTTTTTACTTTAGTATATATATATATAAATTACCAAAATTACTTCAAAAATAACAAAAATAATAGAAAAAAATATTTAAAATACAAAAACATTTTATTTTGCACTTTTTATTTATTTTTAGTTGTATTTATAATAATATTGATTTATATTATATCTATTATTATATATTATTATATTATATAATAACAATAAAAATAAAATATAAATAAATATAAATAAAAAGAAAATAAAATTTATGTAATTAAAAATAATTGGAAATATATAAAATTTAAAATCCATAAAAATTAAAATTCCACACAAAAAGGAAATAAATAGACAAGAGAGAGGAACAATTCTTTTAGAATTCATTTTCCCGATCTATCACGTTGCTCCATGTGTTCGACACTCTACACATACTTACACCTATACACACACTATTAGAGTTATACTAAATTTTAACTCCACATTTTATTTTTCATTGTTCAATCTATATTGGGGGTTAATTGTTGAATTTAGCAATTTCCTTGAGTGTTCAACTCAACGACCGTTGATCTGCCTTGTGGATTGACACGACCCTCTAGAAAATCGTTATTTCACTAGCATCAGAAAGTCCAAGCTCCTATAGAAAAGCAAAAAAACCATCTAATCTCGCAAGTGGCTTAAGCAATCACCCTGTATTCAGTCTACACACTTGATTGAGAAACCATTGTCTACGTTTTTCTTCTCCATGTAACAAGATTGCCATCAATAAACATAACATATAGTGTAGTCAAACGTCTATCCTCTACAAAACTGGTATATCAACATGTGCATCAGTGGTGAAATATGTGTAACCATTGTCCCTGTAGAAGAGGCCTCTCCTTGGAAACTCCTTTAGATATTAAGTGATCAGAAGGACATCATGCCAATGACTGTAAAGAGGTCTCTCCATGTAATGGTTGTCTTTGATCACATCATATGATATATCTGATCTAGTGACAGTGAGGTGGTTTAGTTTGCCCACCAGGATTCTGTATCAAGTAGTATCCTCAAACTCAGGATCAAAATATGTAGCATGTTTATGCAATTCTGGTGGAATGTCAGATGGTTGCATCCAAGTAGGCCAACCTCTATAAGAATATCTAAGCAATATACGTAGCACCTAATTGTCAAGAAAGTATCTGAGTTAGCCAAGGTCCTTGGTGACAAACATCTTCATGAGGAAGGCCCTTGTCTCTATAATGCATATTTCATCATCACCACTAATGACCATCTCATCAACATAGACAGTCAAAATCACAGTGCCAGTGGATTGTTGTCTAACTAATGCTGAATAATCAGATGTTGTCCTATGGAAATCAATATATTTTTTCTCAGTAGTAAGCCTATCAAACCATGCTCACGATCTCTACTTTAGGACATATATAACCTTACAAAGTTGATAAACACCCCACCCCCACCCTCATCTATGTAGTAACTTGGAGACTACATTATGCAGACCTCCTCGAGGTTTTCATACAGATAGGTGTTGTTCACATTTGTGCTGAAAGATGAGCCAATTCTTACTATCAACAACATGGATTATAGTACCAATTGAGCTCATCCTATTAGCTAGGAAAATGTCTTAGAGTAGTCCACTATATGTATGAGTGGAAACCTTTGCCACAAGTATGGCCTTTAGCATGTCAATAAAACCATTAGGAGATTGTTTGATCGTAAAGACTCGTTTGTAGGACAGAAGCTTCATACTAGGAGACACGGAACAAGACCCCATGTGCCCCTAGATATAAATGCATCCATCTCCTCATCCATGACATGTTTCCAACCTTGATCTTGCAAAGCATTATAATGATCATGAGGAATAGCAACTGCAAGAAGGGCATCTACAAAATGCCATCATCACTGGAAAAACTATCAATGGAAGTAAAGTGTGGCACAAGATGTATAGTACATTGCCTTTTCCTTCACCAAAGCTCTATATGGAGATCTAGTAGAGCATTATGGATTACAGTGGTAGGGATACTTGAATAGGGCTCATCATCCTGCAAATAAGGGACAAGCAATGATACAATATCAGAAGAACTAGTGTGCTTCCTTTTGTAAATAATGGGCGATGGTGGTAGCTCCAGAGGAATGTCATCGATGGACTAAGTAAAATAACTAGTTTGTTCAAAGAAGGTAACATCAGCAGAAGTACAACAATGATGACCAGACGAATCATAGCGCCTATACCCCTTTGAGTACGAGAATACCCAATAAAATCACACTTTATAGCTCGAGGAGAAAGTTTGCCGACAGTGTGGAAGTTATGAATACAAGTAGTACAATAAAAAATCCTCAGTGGCAGTGGAAAAGGTGTCTCAATAGGATATGACAGAGAGAAAGTTGAGAAAGATGTTCTGTTAAAGTGGAATAAGAACTTGACAATTTTATTAACATCCGATTGGTTTAGGAAAACAAATTCATTCTAACTTTCTTTCTTTTTCACTTACTTTAAAATAAGTGTTTGCTAAGGGACTAGTAAAGTTTCAGTATAGGGGGTTGATGAATCCATGATTCATTAACTTTTCTGTTGCATTTTGTCTTAAAACCCTTAACAAATGCATATAAATATTCATTAATTCCCATCTTTTAACAAATCCTCATTCATGAATAAAAAGTTACTTTTAACCATCAAAATCATGTAAATAAATAAAGAACAAGAAAAAGAAAAGAAGGCAGATTGGATATATGTATATATGTATAATATGACTTAAAAATATAAATATAACTACAAGGTATATTTATAGCCTAACCCCCGAGACCAAGTCCGCATGGATTGGTCGATAGACCAATAAGTAGGGGGAGAAAAGGAAAGAAAACCATAAAATAAATTAACTCACACTCCATACACTTTCCACTATTTATCAAATAAATATAAAATTTCAAAGATTTTGAATTAATTCATATGTATATATTTTTCACCAAACTCTTTTCCTAATTATTTCTAAAAATGTATATAAAAATATAAATATAAGTTAAAAATATTATGATGTATATATGCCTAGAAATCCTACTTGTAAATCGTCAAAATCTCAACTTCCAAACATCATAACTTCTTCATACGAACTCCAATTTCACTCTACTCATCTTTAAAGTTCATAAAATAATATTCTCTAATTAATAAAGGTGGTTTCATCAAATTCGGAGTTCGTTTGCAAAAAGTCGGTTTTGGGACCAAAAGACAACGGGGTTTCTGGGCTATTTATTTTATGTAACACACATTATTTATAGTTCTCTTAATTTTATAATTTCTAATTAATTTCATGATCTTGTACTTTCACCCTAATTTATTTCATAATTTTTGGAGGTTATTTATTATTTTAATAAAATCAAAACCCTAAATTATAGGCAAAAATGAACTGTATAACTTATACCCTTATTTATTAATAAATGTAAATTAATTTATTAAAATCACCAAAAATTCACAAAATCTTTATTTATTGTTCTAATAATTAAGAAAATATAAAATTAATTTTTAATTATTTATTTATTAAAATAAATTCAAAACCTATTTATTTATACATATTTATTAATATAATATTTATATTTCTAATAATATTTATTATTTATAAAAACTAATTATTCCATAAATTAGATTATTAATTTATTTACATTTCTTGTATTCATACCTAATTAAAATAACTTTATTTACTATTTAATATTGAATTTACAATAATTATTACTTGTCTGGCCAACCAGGTGCTAACACTTGTCAGCACCTGAATCATCTTCTCTAAGAAGGGTTGTTAGCCTTTCTGTTCTGGCCGGCCGACTTCACCGAGTTTTCCCGTGCATCTCCTAACTCCTTCCGACGATCTAAACCGATGATCATCCCTAACTAACCTCTCCATCGTCAGCCCTTTGATTCTACTTGGAGCTCATGCCATTATCCTATAAAAACCCCTAAAGTCCGCCATTTTCAACTAACTCTCCAACCACCTGCAGCTCCAGCTCCAAGTGCCCGACTCCCATCCTTCCAAGCTTCGCTCCGCCTGACGTGGAGGTGACAGCTCCGATCAAGCGAGTTCGCGTGGAGGAGGGAATATCGGAGGAGGTTCCAAGGCTCTTCTCAGCCTTGCATCGCCACCATCGTGCGCGTCACGCTCCGACCAAGGTCGCCCGTCGAGCACTCTTTCAAGGTAATACACCTTGATCTTCCCAAACCTACTCATTCACTTTCTCATATTCTTTCTCGATCGTTGTGCCATGATTAACATGGCTAATTACTTTGATTAGATCGCCTAATCTCCTATCTTACACGCCCAATTGAATTCCAACCCACAGCATTTCAAATCCACTTCAACTCGCGACTCACTTCATCATCATTCTCAAGCATTTCGCACAATTCTTCTGAAAACCATTGTTTTTTATCTTACGAACTCTTAATCCCTCGGTCGATTCTTCGAATCGAGCATATCAATCTTTTATTTGCAGATCCATCTCGAATCTGGAGCAGTTTCACGTCGTTTGGAGTTCTCAGCTTCATGGAAATCAACTTCCAAGAAGGGGCGTCAGACTTCATCAACCTCCAGGTTGCAACAGACCTCTACCTTCATAGTTTTTCATCTACCGTTCGGAGTCGCCTCCAACCACCATCTACTGCGGGAGAGCTCGAGGGGTGGAGGAGCCACCCTTCTGGCCCCGCCGGAGAGCCAAAGTAGCCGCCGTTAGCCTGAGGAACATCGGAGAAGATGCGACCTTCAACAGTTGAGTAACAGAATCAAGAACCGCAAGAACACCCCAGGCATATAGTCTGTTGACGCGTGGCATCCGCAGGAGCTTTCGATCGTGCCATTAACGTTATAATCTTGATCGTCAGTTCTGAAACAGTGGAGAAATTGCTTCATAAATCCAGAGAGCTTCCAGAATTCAGCTCCACTTCAGAACTTTTTAGTAATTTCATTTAGGTCCCTACGTAGGGACCTAAAAGTAAAACACTTTATTTTCTTTCACATAACAATCCCTGTGAGGAACTTTTTGCAACAATTCTTATAGTTTTTCTTACGCTTATACCCCTGGGCTGTAGGGGATCATTTTTGGACCTCGTTTGACCTCATTTTTTGTTGATTTCTTTAAGGTAGTTACGCAACTACCCTAGCAAGATTTTCAAGTATTTTTCCGTGTCTTTTTCTTGTGTTTTCATCGTATTTTAATTCTTCGAAAATCGACTCTGTTTTGTTCTGTTTTCGTGTGTAGTTCGAGCCCGTTGCTCGGCTTTCTACCTACTATAATGTATCATCTACCTATATTTCACCTATTATATAAAAAAATAAATCTTTTGAAAAATATCCCTTTTGAAAATTAAATAAAAATTTGAAAAGATTAAAATCAAATAAAAAATTAAAAATTAAAAATTAAATAAAAAGTATTTCTTTTCTTTGATCGCTTTAAGAAGAGGTAAAATAAAATCGCGAAAATATTTTCTTAAAAAATCAAAATAATCTATTCTGCCTCCTTGAGTTCGACCCAGGCACACTTACCTGGATAAAAAATTAGTGTAGGTTTCCTTTAGAAAACCGAATTTGTTTGATTCGAGTTAAGATCTTTTTCGCGGCTTTTTCTACATCGACAATCTCTTCTCTAAAAAAAGCCGCGATATGATTTTAACGCTTATCAACCGACAGTGTGGAAGTTTTGAATACAAGTAGTCCAATAAAAAATCCTCAGTGGCAGTGGAAAAGGTGTCTCAATAGGATATGACAGAGAGAAAGTTGAGAAAGATGTTCTGATAAAGTGGAATAAGAACTTGACAATTTTATCAACATCTGACCATTCTTTTATTAAAAAAACCCCCAAGAATATCTATGATAATTATTTACAAAGATCACAAGATATATATAACCACTCAAAGTGCGGACCAGATTAATCCACTAAACATCACAATGAACCAAAGCAAAAGGTAAACTCTGATGTGGCTCAACCCTAGGAGGAATGGAAGCTCGATGATTTTTTCTGAACTAACATGCCTTGCATATAAAAGGCTTTAATGAAGAGAGATTGAGGAACATTATGGAGAGAGATTTGGTAGAGAGGTGTCCAAGTTCTATGTGCCAGATGAATGGGTCTGTGGAGATGGAAGTAGCACCAAGATAATTAGAATTAGAAGGAATATCGAGACAGTAAAGTTTGTTCTGCTCATGTCCCCTACCAAAATCTACATTGTATAGATGTCCTAAAAATAATAGTAGAGCCCATCAAAAATCACACGACAATTTAGTTCAACATAGAGCTTATGAATAGACAATAAGTTCAAAAGAAAGTATGGAGTATAGTGAACTCTATTCAGTCGAAGCTTGGAGAGAAAATCCATGGTCCCAAAAGTAATAATATGGTAATGGGCCTCATTCACAACTCGAATTAACTTCATAGTGGAAGAGGGTTGGAAGGAGGTCAGTAGTATACCTTCTCCCCTTAGATGAGTAGAGGCATTGAAGTCAGTAATCCAAGTGGGTGTTGTGGTAGTGGCTAAGTTTGTTATGGTATTAAAGTGGTAGCCAAGTAAGCAGCATGAGTGGTGTCACTAGAAATAACATGAGATTTTTGTAACAGTTGCATCATGCATGAATAATCTGTGGTTGAGAATTGGACTATCTGTCCACTGGAGTCCTAATCAGGTACCTCTGCCATTGTTACATCATAGTCAGATGCAGTGTTTGCTTATGGTGGCATCACAAACTTCACCCAATACCTCTCAGATGGGTGATTCGTTTTCTGGTATTGAATACATGGCATGAGCCCATGACCCTGACCCCGACTAGAGTCACGACCACAAATTCCTTGGTAGTCAGATTTGTCTCCTCGTCCATAAGAGGCTGGAACCATAGAGTTCTCCATAGGTCGTGGAAACTGAGTATGGATAGTCGATATCTCAATATGTTGTAGACAGTCAAAGACGACATCGACAGATGTGATAGTATCAGATGTGAGGAGCTGCTCCTTTACATTCTGATAGTGAGGATGAAGGCCAACAACAAACTTGTAAACTTGCCATTCTAATCTCTTGGTCACCTACATCGTACAACAAGCCGACTGAAAATATGGTAAGATCCTCATACAGTCTAGTAAGTTGACCATAGTACTCCGCAAGAGTAGAATCTCTCTAAGATGCGAACCAGATCCCCATATAAATTTTGACAAGACAAGACTTGGTAGTCTGTTGTGAGTATGTATGTTTCCAGTTCCTCCCACATATCATTTGCAGTTTCCTTGTACCGAAGATCAGTCGCGATGTGGGGCTCTACACTGTTGCTCATCCATGACATGACTTAATTATCTCGAAGCCATGACTCATGATTATTGATGTCCTTTAGAGTCTTCGTTATCATAGTCGATATCTTGTCCTGACAACCAATGAATACATTGAATGTTTGAGATCAGAGCACTTAATTATCTATACTTTTGTTTGATAGAGGTATCCTGCATCATCATAGCAGGATGCCAAGAAGAGGGGTTTTGTATCAATGTAATCCATTGCCATCGTGGTTAGGGTAGAAGAAAAATAGGGTTACGAAGGGTCCTTAAACATGCATTGGAGATGCGTGATCAGAATTGCTGCACTGTAGATGGTAATGACCACACACGGTACACCTGTAAGGGCAGGTACGTGATGTCACCGAGTGCCGCAGTATGATTTGGGATTGTTTGGTGGCAACAAGGCCTCCAGATGGTTCCTAGCGGCGGTGCACAGAACCAGATGGTGTCTGGTGGTGGTTTATAGACCCGCTGGAAGCAATAGAAGGGTCATGGTAGCAGTGCATAGATGGCAAGTTCGCGTGTTGGCTAACCTAGGTGGCCATTGTGGTGTTGCTGCCGCCTGGATTAGCTGGCGGCAGCCTGGAAGGATGCAAGAGGCTTCATCATATGAGATTCTCGATGGCGACAGATGTGCTGGTAACCTTAGGAGGCCAACAATATGCCATTGGGGCCTGGATGACCTCGAGCAGGGCCCTAGGATGACGAAAAATGACCCATGCAAAGAGATATGTCAAGGAGGAAGAAGGGATTAGGCGGCGGGTGGCAAACCCCAATCTAGGATCATTGCTCTGATACCATGTGGATAAGAGTTTGAAAACGAATTGAGATGTCTTATTTTAGAGGACTAGGGCTTCTTATATAGAGAGAAACTCTAGAGAGCTCAAAAAGAAAGAAACCTAAAGGGGATACATGACTCAGTAAAGAGATAAAAGAGTTAAATAGATAAATAACAGACTCTAACACACCAAATAGACAAAATATAAAGAAATTTTCTCTGAATAGAAATACAAATTCCAGCATAAAGAATCTTATTCCATGGAGAAAGATCCGTCGTTCGGAAGAAAAATAATAAGTGGGGAATTAAGGACTTGAAACTTTTAACAACTCCATGTTATCAAAAAATATGATATTTATCTTAAATGAGATTTTCGAGAAATCTCATCAAAGCATCTTGCTTTCGATACCGACCCATTCCCTTACAAATTACAAATAATCGAAAGGACTCAAATATTTCACGTTCACTGTAGAAAGGCTCAACAAACTAGAGAAGCATCCCACAAGTTTACAAGGACATGTGCTAACTCATACTTATGGTTCAGCAGGATAAACAGTGAACAGTGTCTTGAGGACAATTTTCTCTGACATTTGGCCTTATGTTCGAAATAAAGACTCTTGAAAACATACCTTGACTAGGATTCGAGCCAGAATAATTGGCTATCTTGCTTAAAAAAATAGAGTGATACTTACACCGTGGAATCAAATTGAGCAACTGAGAAATCTCCTTGGTATAAATTTTAGTGCGAAGGAGAACTCGAAAATTTCCCATCAAGATATAGAAAAGAAATTATCCAAAACCCGAAGATAAGCAACTATACAGCCTCCTTCAACATGGAGGATAAATATCAAATTATGACAACTTCTGGAAACCAGCATTCCATCCACTTTTTTGTGGTTAGTACTTCATAACAAGTACAAAACAGAAGATAAACTTTACAAAAGGCAGCTGAAATTGGGCAAACATGTGTCATCCTTGTAAAATATCATAAATGTTTATTCACCGTCCGATTAAACTCTTCCCCATTCAAAAAACACTAATTCTGCAATCAGCACTGACTTTTGGCTCCACAAATCCAAGGCTGAGGTATTGTTGTAAGAGAGCTTTTGAGGGTGAGGAAACTCACAACCAAACTCTCCTTTCTGAACTAAATCACTTCTTATGGTTCCATGTTACGGCATACTAATTTACAAATTCTTGTAAACAAATTCTTGCAGGTTTAGAAAACCCATCCAATTTTGATTCAGTGACAGAAGCGTCAGCAAAAATGGAAGCGTGTGCTGGCCTAACTTCGCCAGCAAAGAAAGCAAAATGATGAACTGACAGATGTCATGGCAGCCATAATATATGGGCTCTTGGGATGCTTTTTTTTGGAATTGCTTGAGAGGATTTCATGAAACCTGTAACGCTTTGCCTTTTAAAGCTTTTTGAATGCCTTTACTTTGTTAGTCATTACTCTTCTCATGGTGGATATGTCACCACTAAAAGCTCTTTGATGTGTAATGAACTGTCCTACTGCTTGCTCCGAGTAGGGGCGGCAGTGAAACTTTGTTATCTTAGATGAATAATACTTGATGTTTTTCAAAAAAGATACATCTGCAATTTGAATGGGTTTAAGCTTACTCATCAATGGTCTACCAGACCTCTACAATTCTGTGATCAAGCTTCGCATTGCACGAGCAGGGTGCGATCCACACCATGTGCTTCCTCTGGACATCAAGTTTTTTTAGAAATATTATGTGTCTGGAAAACCCTTGAAATAAAATTTAAACTATAAAGTATATCTTGAATAGTCATTACATGGACATCTGAATCCTGGTTACTATCCTCGATGGCGATGCACACTAGAAAAGTACAAGGATATGTCAACAAATTTATCCACAGAACTGAAGATGTGAATAGCAATAAGTCCGTCGTATGATTTATAGCATAAAGATGTCTAATACAGTATATCATTGGAGAGCCACTCACATTCATCAAAGTGTTGAATCGGGGATGTGGTGACAATCTGCATATTAGAGTAGTAAGAATAAGGTTAAGTATATAATTTACCCTGCATTTGTGTAGTCTATGAAACAGAGGTTATGTTTATGCTATAATAAAAAAATTACAATAAATTGAACCCTAGTAAATTCTTGATAAAACAGGAGGATAACGAACCTGAGGACAAGGATGGTGGATCCTTTCCTCCTCAGTGACCACATTTTTTTAAACTGGAGACGGTTCTTTTGACGCATGAGGTTTGATAAAAGAGAGTATCTGTTTGACAATTTCACTCGAAGCATCAGGTCTTGAATTTGACAAAGCTCTCTCGAACATATCTGCCATCACTTTCCCATCTGCTGCTAAGTGAACCAGAAATTCTCAGGAGAAACTACTCTACGTCCACAAGGACCAAAGCAAAATTTGAAGTGTGTAAAAGATATCATATATATATCATTCACGTTATCTCAAAATATGACGTCATATTTTAATCTCTGCTTTGCAATGCGTGTTGGTCAAGAAAACAATACGGTTTTCACATAGATAAACCAAACCAAATTAAACAAGCCTTTATCGACTAGAGGGTCAGCTATGTGGATTGGTTTATTTCCAAAAATCTAGTTAGGTTATACACAGTTAATAAGAGATGCCTACAGTAGTATTTGGTAAAATAATGCCCCCTACATTCTTCTCCCAAATATTCGATAACATAATGCCCACACATTCCAGGAGCTTCGCATATACCTACCTGCGAAGCTGCATGCTTTAACACGTATGGCCCGCCATTAGACTTTTCCATGGGCAGAAGCCTGGGTCCCAGCTCACCCGGCCCACCATAATGATGGGCATGGGTTCAGGTTATTGCGTTTCCGCTCTACCCATCTCGGCCCATGTTGAGGCCCACTTAGAAGGGCGGGTCTAGGTTGATTTTTAAGGCTTGACATGATCTACGATGATCCATCAATACGTGTGTTTCAATGCAGCGATTCTACCACCAATGCTATTTGTTTCCATGATGGGGATTCAACAGTTTCCCAAATCATTTCATATTTCAGACCCTCAATCATTACTATAAGAGAATGCCTCTTTTCTTCGTGTATTTCTATCCATGTCACTGGAGAGTTGAAAACCCTCTTCTAAAAACAAAAATATTTTTCCGTCAGGACATGAATCTTAGGACCCGTTATGATAGGGGTTAACCCCCACTTTGGGGGATTTCCTCCAAAACCCATATCTCTCTCTTGTGGAGCCCATCCTCACACTTATTTAATACATTAAATAATTTATTTCTCTTTCATCTATTCTAATATAAAAATAATATATTATACCATCTTATCATATAAATATTATAAAATACTCAACTTCTACTCACTTTTCCAAACTTTAATATAATCACATCACAACAACTACTCACTTTTCCAAACTTCAAAACAATCACATCACAACACACTCTCTCAATCCCAAACCCTCTATCCAAACACCAAACCACAAAAACATGTTACTCTCCCCCAGATTACCTCAATGTAGTCAGTACTCAGGGAATAGGTGGTAAACAATTCCAAAAAAGGAAATCTACCTAATATCATCGTGGTGATTAACTCCAAAAATCGGCACGGCAATTGGCAGATAGTTAAGTTTGCCACGACAACTGACATTTTTCCTCAGGGCAAAAACAAGCTAAATACTCCATTTGCCACCTTATCCAAAGCCTAGTATTAATTCCCCTCAACACCTCCCCCACCCCCAACAGGAAAAAACATTTTCAACCATCTAATATTTCCTTCGTTTTGTCTTTTATTTAAAAAATCAGCTTAATTAGAAGGCAATCAATCGTACCACCAATTTTACATCTCAAATCCAATTAGAATGATATGATGATTGAGCAATTTACCCAAAGGGCTATGTTAAAACCTCATCAATAACCCTTTACTCAAAGAAAAGATGGCATCTCTTCTTCCTATCTCTTATTAATAGTTGTGTTGAAAATTTTATTTCATTATTGCTTGTTGAGGCAATAACATCTAGTACCATGAGTCTGTGTCGCCTAATCCGTTATCCACTTTCTCATTGGCGAATAAAGTTCACTAATTAACACACACCAGATGCAGACTTGAAAATTAGGGAAGATGCAAATTTTGGGGAAGAGGAGGAAGAAGAAGAAGACATGTCGGCAAGATCATGGAGCTTCTATTCTCCCAGTATGTTCCTTCCTTCAAAATATACGAGACTGGATGTGCTCCGGTTCCTCTCATGTCCCTCAGCAAAAGTAATTTAAGAGAACACTTACCACAACTTTCCGTAAGTTAGCAGCTCCTAACATGTATAGTAACCACCATTTAGCTATGGGAAAAGCAAAAAAAATAAATTGAGTTAATAAATAGATTTTTTTTACAGTTGTGTCCATCATAGATTCTACAATATTAGTTATACCCCACATTTTTTGCAATATCAGTTGTGGCCTACCTTATTGGGCAATTAATAGTTGTGCTCCTGGGGTTAGTTTCCATCTATTCCCCTCCCAAACAGATGTTATCTCAAGGACACAATTATAAGAAGACTTTACAAAATCAAGCTTTGGTTAATATAATCCATGATTTGTTTTTATCACTAACAATAAAACTAACTCGAGGGACACAATTGTTAAATACCTAAGAAGGTAGGGACACAACTGATATTAGAAAAAAGGGATGGGCATGGCAAATAATGAAGAACTTAGGTACATAACAGTAAAATATCCTAGTAAATAATGATCATGATACTTGAGAAGCATGAATAGCGTATCTATGGAATATTAGAATCTTACCAGGATGAGTATTGCCATGTCCATTGATGACTGTCGAGAGTTATTTTGTATTCGCTTTTTTATTTCATCTCTATAATGAAATTTGTCCTCTAGGGATTCTCCTTTCTTTATAAGAGAGTCATATAACAAATAAGTCAGCTTTTATTCTCTCGACATGGTATCAGAGCGATGGTCCTAGACCAGAGCCCTGAACCACCCCTCCCTCCACACCACTGTGCAACCCTCTCCTGCATCTCCTTCTCACCACCGGCATTGCCTTCTCCTCATCGCCAGCATCATCTTCCACCATTACGACCATCCCAACGGCCTCTGTCACCGCCACTAGGACCTCCAACGACCCCTAACACAGTCGTTAGGGTCCCTAATAGTCCCTTCATCATTGTCAGCCACCAATAAGGACCTCCAGCAGCGCCCCTACCATCGTTGGGCCCTTCATTGGCACATTTGTCATCGTTAGAAAGTTCTTATCCCCTTTTACGGCTTCTACAACCCTTGGGGACCCCTTGCAATGTCACACGGGTACGACCACGACCCTAGCCTTACGATTTACACATCTCTTGTGTCAAAGGTCTGAGTGAGGTCTGATTTTGCAGCCAAAAGGGTATTTTCGAACCCTAAATTCAGTTCGCTATCCCCTAAAGTGTCTTAACTGTTGAAGGGAACAATTATGTCTTAAGTATGCATACACAAGTGATTCTTCATATGAATGTATAGACACCTTTAAATTGATCTACAATTGTAGTTACATCCTTTCCCAACTCCATCATCATGTAAAAGAGGATCAGTTACTGAAGAACCGGATAATGAAGAACCTGTAGGTTTTAAGCCAAGACATGTGAACACGGGTGTTTTCCAGACCTTAAACAAAGAAGCAGGTATGCTAATCGGGTATCCTCTTCAACCCGAAGTCGAGTCAAGGGTTCCTGATGTCCATGCTACTGGAGCATTGTCTATATCGCCTGGAAACTACTTGATGGTTGTTAATCTCACCTTCATTCATTTTGCAGAGGAGGAGAAAGAAGACCCTAGGGTTTCCGCCCCTAACCCTTTGATGCAAGAGGAGCTAATGACTTGAGCAGGGGTTGGTGAAACCATCGTGCTTATGATGGTGAAAACTGCAGAGGAACCAATGTTCCCTCATTGGTTTCCTCCTCTGGACAAGATGTATCAGGGCTTGAAAACATGGTTGTTACTGCCATCCCTGAGTCCTCATCCTCATCCGGTATAGAAAGAGGCATTTGGGGTAAAATTGAAGAGATATCGAACTCGAAAACACCCAACAAAGGCTCGGATTGTTAGTGCTTTTTTGTTTCAAAGAAAAATTACAAGTTGCAACTACAACTGGTATGGTTTCTACTCATGACTAAATATGTTGCTTTAATGAAGTTGCTTACTTGGAATGTGAGAGTTCTGGTGACCTATAGAAGAGAGGCTTAGTTAGAGCTCTTCTAAGATATTGGTGTTGTGATGTGGTGTTGTTGCAAGAGACAAAGCTCCTTCCTATCCTTGCAATGTCCGGAAGTCGTTGGGTGATGGCTTGTTATCAAAGTACAAGATGATCGATGCTATTCGTAGTGTTGGAAGAATGGTTGTATCCTAGAAAGACCCGCTTTCTCTTTTATCTCATAGCTAAAGGGTAGATATGTTTTGACGGTTCTCTTGGAGAACTTAATGTCCAATTCAAGTGTGGTTATCTCTTACGTTTATGGACCTTGTTTACCTTCTCAAAGAGATGAGTTTGTGGGTTGATCTCCGACGAGCAAGAAGTTTCGAGCGTAGCTTAGTTTGTTGGAGGTGACTTCAACATCATCGTACTCTCGTCTAATCACCCTAGGTTGTGTGGGGGACAGGAGTCTGGTTTTATCGATTTTGTAGAGCCGGTTGATTAGTTGGAGCTCGCGATGTTAGATGCTTTTGGTTCTAAGTATACTTAGAGGAATTCAGACTCCCTTACTCATCTTAATCATTTTATGGCATCATTTTT
Source organism: Ottelia alismoides (assembly GCA_037367405.1). Lineage (NCBI taxonomy): Eukaryota > Viridiplantae > Streptophyta > Magnoliopsida > Alismatales > Hydrocharitaceae > Ottelia > Ottelia alismoides. The sequence goes on from JAZKJV010006761.1 coordinate 759,816, forward strand.
TACGAGGACTCGTACAAAGTCTGATCATACTCCCTTATTAAGGGACTCTAGTGGAGATGCGATTTCCACATGTTTTTTTAGGTTCAAGCAAGCGTGGTTGTAAGAGGAGAACTTCATAGAACCGGTGTCCAATCACAGGGCCTCCACCGTGTGTTCAGGTTTTGTGGTCGCTTGTATGGCACATAATTTCACTTCCCTCTATGGTAGGATTTGTTCGTTCAAAAAGAAGGTTAGAGAGGCAAGAAGAATGTATCGAGTTGAGGCAGAAACTGTGATCCCCATACTTTATGGACTAGAGGATGACAGAGATCTTACAATGGAGGAGCTTGGAGAGATAAAGGCATCATTAACTATCAATGTATTGGAAGATAAAAAGAGGGTAAATGAGTAGAAGAAGCGATCACAACAATCTTGGCTTAAGGAGGGGGATGCTAATATGACCTACTTCTATAGAGTGGCTAGCGGAAGGCGTCGACACATTTTGACTAAATCTATTGTGGTGAACGACACAAGAGTGGAGGGAGATCATGAAATGGGGCAAGCTATCGCAAACCATTTCTTAGAGTTTTCTAGAGGTCAGAACGAAGGCCATGGAGGTGGATGGGCTTGGGGGCGAGCCAGTTGTCCAGGAAACATCTAGACAGTTTGGTTATGAACTTCACAGAGGAGGAGGTGAAAGTAACTGTATAGAATTTAAATGTGAATGGTGCACTTGAACCTGATGAATTCCATGTTTCTCTTTTAGGGAATTTTGGCATGTGATTTAAAAAGAGGTTGTTGATGTAGTGGAGTTTACAGGTGGTAATTCGGGTTTGGAGAGGATCAACTGGGCCCTCTCTTTCTTACTTCTCAAGAAGGATGTGGTCGTACTTATAGGGAATGGACATTTGCCCGATTGCTTTATCCAATGATCTTTATCTATTTATAGCCAAGGTGCTGGTAAATAGACTGAACACATTTTTGGATTATGTTATCTCCCTTCTACAGTCAGCTTTTATTTTTATAAGATAAATTGGTGACAGCCTAGTAATGACCACAAAAATCATTGCAAATTGGAAGAGGCATAGGGTCAAGGGTTTGGTGTGGAAAGTAGACTTCTCCATGGCTTATGACACACTTGACTAGCATTTTCTTTGGGTGGCACTAGCAAAATGAGGCTTTCTAGATACATGGATCTCTTGGATGAAGCCTTGTGTCACCACATCCTCTTACTCGATACTCGTCAATGGTCATTATGCAAGTGGGTTCTACCAATCGCAGAGGCTATGTGTCAAGGGTACCCCCTTGCACATATGCTTTTTATTATTGTGGCTGATGTATTGCCTTGTACGGTTGATCAGGTATTACAACAGAGGGTTACGGTAGGTTACTCCCATGGAGATATTCACATTCCTCTCCTTCAATACGCTGATGGCACCATTTTTTCATTGAGGGAGGTAGAGAGGAGGCTAAGGGGGTGGCTACAATGCTCGAGAGTTTTGGTGAACATTCTGTACTTGTTCTAAACCATAGCAAAATTACAGCTATTCCATTTGGCATGGAAGATTTGGAGGCCAAGCCTTGTAGTAATGAATTTGGTATGGTAAGAGGTTCTCTACCTATTCATTTTCTTGGTTTACCATTATCGAGTGGCAGACTTAAGAAGGCTAATTGTCTTCCTTAATTGAGAAGATGGAAAGAAAGTTGTCTGGTTGGAGGCCATTAATTTTGTCCCGTGGGACGTTTGTACTTATAGAGGTTGTTCATTCTTCTATTCCAACTATTCTTTTTATTAGTGAGACTCCTTTCTGTGGGTATCCATTGGTGGATTGAGTCCATTATGTAGAGATTTTTTGGGGGAAAGTTGGGCCAGGAGGGCTCTAGAATCCATCTTGTGGATTGGGAAACGATCATGCAATCTAAGTCCACTGGTGGCCTTGGGATTCATCGTCTTGATTCAATGAATAAGGCACTTATTCTGAAATGGGTGAGTAAGATTTGAGGGAGATGTGACGACCTTTGTTGTATACTTATCCGTCGTATTTATTGTGATGCCCACCAGGTACTTGGCAGACCAAGTCCACGCACACACATTTCACATTGAATACTAACATACACGTAAGCACGAGAAATGGCACAATTTAAATCTTTTGCTTCTCATTCAACCTGTTCACATATCATACATTTCTAATTTCTATTTTCCATCCATTTCCACAAAAGTATATAAGTATGCATAATAAATATGTCCACACATACATTATATATGCCATGTCTCTCAAAATGCTACAAGAAAAAACAAAAGAACTTCTACCAACTGTACCACAAGAAAGAGTTGTGAAGCTGCACAAAAAGTGGCGACTCCAAAGTTGCTTACTGCTGTGAACCTGCAGATCCACACGTAGGTACGTTATGAGCAAAGTTGCTCAATACGATTTAAACAATTATACAATAACAAGAAGGATATAATTTAAATATGTGCAAAAGAATAACTAGGTAATCAATCTCGCAACGAATTACTTTATTATTATTGTTGATCTGTATATGGATGTGAGTAACCAAGCTTCGTGAATAGTATGTGGTCTTGTTCTGGATGAGACCTCACACTATGACTCTAACGCAAAAAGAATACCTTAGGGTTGGGGTGCCTCTGTAGGCATGCGGTGGGGCACAATGCATCCTAACTAAGTTCCCAATGATACTTCCAATTCACAATTTAGATTCCAACCCGTGAATCCTCACAACAACCCAATCCTCCTTATGCACAGGAGATTCATGTCCCATTCCAACTTCATTAACCACATTTCCCGGAACTCCCCTCTTAGCGCTCCCACTTGGAATACCATCCAATGTGGCCTACATTGGTCCATACACGAGTGTTAACTCTAAGTGACAAGCAAAACACTAGTAAACCAACCATGACTACTTGGCCCACGCTCGAGCACCGGGCTACAACACGCAAGTGCCGAGGCCAACACCGTTAGATTAGCACCTCGGTGTGCCAAGCAACATGTCCCCCAACCATCACAGCTACAATAGCAGTTGGGATCGCGGTCATCTAGGCTTCTACCCGGGGCCCCCAAGGGTGCATGCCCCTCTCTCGGTGGAAACTACTCCATTTACCCATTCATCATGATATCCCTTCACTAAAAAGATAATCACTACAATATGATCAATGCTAACCACCTGTAGAAGATATTCAAATATGGGGATAATCCGATAAGATCATAAAAGGACTACTGAGGATAAGAAAGAGTGACCAAAATGTGCATATTTCCCCATCGAAGGAGGCACTCCAACCACAAGCCTATTGAACAAAATATCAAAGAAGGATGCCCAAGCAAACTGTAAATAATCAATTAAAACCAATGATTTTTTCCCAGAAGACTGTTCATTCATTCCGTACATTTAGAAATAGATAGGAAAATAATAATATTCTTATACTAGCCATCAATCATTCCCTTATAGAGAAGCCTGAAACATCTTTACCAGCCACTAGCTCCAAAGATGATTTTATATGCTATATAGCAGAAACCTAGTTATAGGATAAAAATCCCTGTATATCAATTCAAATCCAGCACCTCTGTGTCCAAGGATGATTTCATATCACATGTATTTCATTTAGGATATTTGTTTTTTGATTTTATGCTAGACTTCTAGCTATCTGTCTTTTGGTACAGTGAAATCAGTGAATATCGCAAGGATCTTATATATGTCGATATTTTCATTTGATATAGTTAGTATATTAATTCCAAAGAATGACACTGAGTTGAATAGGCAACCTTGCTTGATTCAAAAGTATAGTTGGAGATGGTTAAATATTGGAAGATAAAGCGTGGAGCTACTCTGTTGCCTTGTCCAGCATTGTATAACAGAACTTTAAAGTAGTATTCTCTAGTAAACCTGATGGAGGTTCCATTGCAATCTTCTCTTATCTTCAGGAACCTCCAAAAATATATGATACTGTTCAAGTGTCAATGCCTTGTTTCTAAAATTTTAGCCTTGCCTATAAAGAATTCTGGTCAGTATATGAGAATGTATATCAATTCATTAGGGAATGGACACAATTGCAAAGTTTCAAAGGGTTCTGTCAGTCACATGTAAATATTTGGAAACAAATCCTAATGAAATGTCAACAGACCAAGGCATGTATATATGTGCACACTGCATCAACCACTTCAATAGAAAATCTAATACACTTCATGCTACGATATGCATTGAATGTTTCATAACTATACACAATGCTCCTCCAACTAGAACTATATTTCCAGCTACAGAAGGAATGGAAACCTCTGCACTTTCATAAAAAGTCTCGAATATCTCCTTCACAGCCTAAAGGTTTCCATCCATTGATTGGATAATCAAAAACAATGGTAAAAAAAATTTGGACCTCATCCAACTATCAACGAAGGCTTTCCAGGATTGCAAACAAGCAATGCATACAAAGGATGTCTCGTAAGATGCAGATATTCAATGATTTCTAGTCGTTTGTGCTCATAGATTAGGTGCAATTTAAGTAGGTCTTTTCATATGTACAATTTCTATGTACTGTGTCCTCCATCGTGGAAATCCTAAATGGCACATGACAGGTCCGAACACGAGCAAAAGTTCAGGTTAGAACACCCCCAAATCCAATATAATTCAAGGCCAAGGCCAAGCAGCATGATCGGGACCAAAATGTTACGGGTTCCTTTGGTTAGGGTGGTATTTGGCTTCTACACGTTGCTATAGATCAGAGATCTCGGATTTTGAGTGAGGCAATAGATCAGATCTCTCGGATTTCGAGTGACGCTCACAACCAGCCCCCAGAGTAATATTCACAAGGGAAAGGGTTTAAGAGAAACACAGCACCAGCATGAGGTTCAAGATCAAATAAGTCCGGTTAATGTGCGTGAATCCGGCAGCAAGGAGGAGAGTAAAAATCGTACCTCAAGGAAACTCACACCTTGGTTTCTTCGTCGGTGAAGAACGACGCAATCAACGCTTCCTTTGCGATGAGAACCACACACGGGGATGCCTTGGACCTTCTCTACGCAGGGGGTGGTCTTGGATCATCGATCGGAGACAATTCGGCGAGCTCCGAAGGAGCTCCGACGAGGAAAATTGGATGGGAGAGAGGTGCTAGTCGAAGGAGAAGGAGTTTGGGCATTTTTGGGGGAGATGGGGGTGGTTTTATTGGGTTGAACCCGAGTTCAGATCCGCTTTCGGATCCGAAATTGAACTGGACCCGGTCTCACTAAAACGATCGTAACTTGGGCTCCCGAACTCGGATTTTCGCGTTCTTGGACTCATTGGAAAGCTATAGACGAGCTCTACGCAATGGACTATTCAAATAAATTTTTTGGACAATGAAATAAAATCAGATTTGCAATTAAATCCAGATCCAGCTGGATTTCGCACTGAAGTCCCTGCTCGGGTTTTGGGGTTTCACATCATAAAAATCTCAAAGGCAGTCTCGTCCCCGAGACTTAAGATGGTCCTAGTTAGTTTCAACACCCGGACCCCATAAAAATCTCAAAGAGAGTGAAACCTATAAAAATCTCAAAGGGAACTTGACTACGGTTTCAATTCGATACATGTGAACAATTGAGGGTACTTCCCCCTCTTGTCCGCCTCAGGTTCCCACGTCGCCTCCTCGACGTCTTGACTTTGTCATAGGACTTTGACTTTCGGGATCTCTTTCTGCCTCAGCTTCTTGATCACTTGATCTAATATCTTCACCAGCTCTTCTAGGAGGGAGAGTTCACGTGTTGAGGATCTCGAATTTACTTCCTGAGATTCAACACATGGAACACGTCATGGATACCCTCGAGGTGTGGGGGAGATGGCCACCATGTAGGTCACTTTCCCAACATGGGTCAAAATCTCGAATGGCCCCACAAAACGCGGTGCTATATTGCCCTTTGCACCAAAATGATGTACGCCCCTCGTTGGGGACATGCGTAAGAACATGAAGTCCCCGACATGTGATCATGAGAAACACTTAGTCACACAAGATTGGCTAAAAGTTGCCTATTAGGGCACAAATGCACGGTAACATACCTGAAACCCGAGGTCTCTATGTTGCCGGTCGGCGTAACTATTCTGACGGCTCTGTACGATCAACAGTCTCCACTACCCTGGAGGTCTCCTCAATGATCTATGGGGTGAACATGGTGTTGTCACCCACCTGCTGCCAACACAAAGGAGTGGTGCATCGCCTCCCGTACAATGCCTCAAATGGTGCCATGCCTATACTGGCATGATAGCTATTGTTGTACGTAAACTCAATTAGTGGGAAGGGATCCTTCCAAGATCCCTTCCACTCAACCGTGCAAGCTCGTAGTAGATCCTCCAAGGTCTGAATGGTCCTCTGAAACTTCCCTTCTTATATGCTCTCGAATTTTATTGCAGCAATGTATGCAATGACACCAGGTCTAACTCCACCTTAATTTTTTTAGCGTTTCCTCATACATCAAACAAAGTAGACCATCTTATGTGATTTGGTGACAGACCCATAAATTTCCCTTTCATCACTAAGATGCTTGGCACGATAGTAATCTCCACCACAAGCCTTCTTCAATATGTTGTATGTAGCCACAGTGGGTTTGGAAGGTATTTCTTTTCTTTTTTTTTGCAGATTAACTATTGCAATTGTAATCTATGCCTGAACCTGGTAAATTTCCAATAGCAGGATCTGAGCGAGATTTTCTACTGCAGATTCCCATCTTGTGGATACACCAAATACTTCAAATCCAGAAACCTTCCTGCTGTTGAAAATCCTAATAGCTCTATCATGCTAGCATGATCTATCACGCATAGAGCAGACTATCCAACATCATGAATTTGAGTTCATAACCTGACACGAGCATTTCCTCCAATATTTGCATAGCTTTATCTACAAAATTAGCATTTGCACATGCAACAATCAATAAAGATCGTATAATGCCATTTGGATGAACACCAACCACCTAATCATCTCGTTTGGCAAGTCAACAAGCCTTAAGAGGTATAGTTATATGAACTGGCATCATCTTGTACACCTACAATTCCCATATTTCTGTACACCTACAAGGTGTAATTGAGGGCATGAGAACTCACGTTATTCCATATAAGCCGACATCATTGGACACCAAATCATAAAAGAAATATGGATTTCGCCCATTTTCCGCATTCCTTGATGAAAATAGATCAACTCAGATCATATTAAAAAAAGAGATGGAATATATTTGACAACCAAGCAGATCTACCGGACAATCCAAACAAAATGAACAAATCACGTACAAGGTTTGAGATCACATAAGTTCGACTAAAAAAATGCGTGAAGCCAGTGAGGCCAAGGAAGTTGCGAATCTCTGTAACCATCTTGAGCCACTCCCAAGACACCACTGCCTCTGTCTTGGTGAGGTCAACTGATACCCCTGCCCCTGAAATCATGTGGCCAAGAAAAGCCATCTCAGAAAGTCAAAACTTGCACTTGTTGTACTTAGCATACAACTAGTGCTCTCGGAGCGTCTCTAGTACGGTGCGAAGATGAGACTCATCCTTATATCCATCATTGGAGTAGACTAGAACATCGTGAATAAACACGATCATGAACATGTCCCAGTGTGGAAGGAAAACTCGGTTCATCAAACCCTTGAATGCGGCAGGTGCATTCGTGAATCCAAAAGGCATCTCCACGAACTCATAGTGGCCAAATCTAGTGCGGAAAGCATACTTCATCACGACAGCATCTTTGGTCCTCAACTGGTGATATATCCTGACCGCATGTCAATCTCAGATAACACTACTTCTCCCTATAACTGATCAAAGAGATCATACATCCATGAGAGTGGGTAACGGTTCTTAAATGTTCTCTTGTTCATCTGCCTATAGCCTATGCATAGCCTCAAGGATCCATACATTTTTTTCACAAAAAGGATTAGTGGTCCCCATGATGATGTACTGGGACTGATGAATCCTTTCTCCAACAGCTCGTGCAACTGCACTTTGAGCTCCTTGAGCTCAGCAGGTGCCAACCTGTGTGTAGGGATAGAGATCGGTTGTGTATCTGATAATAGCATGATCCCAATATCTATCTCCATCACTAGTGGTAGCCTAGGTAAGTCATCTAAGAAAACATCTGGAAACTCACACACAACTCTAACATCCTCTATCATCTGGTCCTGTACAGCTGAGTCTACTACGTAGGCAAGGTAGCCTACACTACCCTAAATGGTTCTCGCCATCAGATGTACTACTTGACTTTAAAGAGACATATGGACATGGATGTAAACATGTTATTCTCCACTGGACTTGAGTTGGGTCAGAAGACTTTCACACTATCAAGTATTCAAATACCAATGAGGAATGATATGTGTGAAATGGAATGGATTACCACTGCTCTGATACCAAGCTGTGACGCCCCTAGGATCCAGGTACTCGGCAGACCAAATCCATGCACACACATTTCACATTCGAATACTAACATACACGTAAGCACGAGAAATGGCACACCACATTGGAATTTAAATCTTTTACTTCTCATTCAACATGTTCACATTTCATACATTTCTAATTTCTATTTTCCATCCATGTCCACAAAAGTATATAAGTATGCATAATAAAGATGTCCACACATAAATTATACATGCCATGTCTCTCAAAATGCTACATGGAAAAACAAAAGAACTTCTACCGACTGTACCACAAGAAAGAGTTGTGAAGCTGCACAAAAAGTGGTGACTCCAAAGCTGCTTACTGCTGTGAACCTGCAGATCCACACGTAGGTACGTTATGAGCAAAGTTGCTCAATACGATTTAAACAACTAAACAATAACAAGCAGGATATAATTTAAATGTGTGCAAAAGAATAACTAGGTAATCAATCTCGCAACGAATTACTTTATTACTATTGTTGATCTGTATATGAATGTGAGTAACCATGCTTCGTGGATAGTATGTGGTCTTGTTCTGGATGAGACGTCACACCATGACTCTAACGCGAAAAGAATACCTTAGGGTTGGGGTGCCTCCGTAGGCATGCAGTGGAGTACAGTGCATCCTAACTAAGTTCCCAATGATACTTCCAATTCACAATTTAGATTCCAACCCGTGAATCCTAACGAGAACCTAATCCTCCTTATGCACATGAGATTCACGTCCCATTCCAACTTCATTAACCACATTTCCCGGAACTCCCCTCTTAGCGCTCCCACTCTGAATACCAACCAATGTGGCCTACATTGGTTCATACACGAGTGTTAACTCTAAGTGACAATCGAAACATTAGTAAACCAACCATGACTACTTGGCCCGCGTCCGAGCACCGGGCTACAACACGTAAGTGTTGAGGCCAACACCGTCAGATTAGCACCTCGGTGTGCCAAGCAACATGTCCCCCAACCATCCCAGCTACAATAGCAGTTGGGATCGCGTTCATCTAGGCTTCTACCCGGGGCCCCCAAGGGTGCATGCCCCTCTCTCGGTGGCAACTACTCCATTTATCCGTTCATCATGATATCCCTTCACTAAAAAGATAATCACTACAATATGATCAATGCTAACCACCTGTAGAAGATATTCAAATATGGGGATAATCTGATAAGATCATAAAAGGACTACTGAGGATAAGAGAGAGTGACCAAAATGTGCATATTTCCCCATAGAAGGAGGCACTCCAACCACAAGCCTACTGAACAAAATATCAAAGAAGGATGCCCAAGCAAACTGTAAATAGTCAATTAAAACAAATGATTTTTTCCCAGTAGACTATTCATTCAGTCCCTACATTTAGAAATAGATAGGAAAATAATAATATTCTTATACTAGCCATCAATCATTCCCTTATAGAGAAGCCTGAAACATCTTTACCAGCCACTAGCTCCAAAGATGATTCTTATATGCTATATAGCAGAAACCTAGTGATAGGATAAAAATCTCTGTATATCAATTCAAATCCAGCACCTCTGTGTCCAAAGATGATTTCATATCACATGTATTTCATTTAGGATATTTGTTTTTTGATTTTATTCTAGACTTCTAGCTATCTGACTTTTGGTAATGTGAAATCAGTGAATATCGGAGGGATCTTATATATGTCGATATTTTCATTTGATATAGTTAGTACATTAATTCCATAGGCAACCTTGCTTGATTCAAAAGTATAGCTGGAGATGGTTAAATATTGGAAGATAAAGCGTGGAGCTCCTCTGTTTCCATTGCAATCTTCTCTTATCTTCAGGAACCTCCAAAAATATATGATATTGTTCAAGTGTCAATGCCTTGTTTCTAAAATTTTAGTCTTGCCTATAAAGAATTATGGTCAGTATATGAGAATGTATATCAATTCATTAGGGAATGGACACAATTGCAAAGTTTCAAAGGGTTCTGTCAGTCACATGTAAATATTTGGAAACAAATCCTAATGAAACGACAACAGACCAAGGCATGTATTTATGTGCGCACTGCATCAACCACTTCAATAGAAAATCTAATACACTTCATGCTACGATATGCATTGAAGGTTTAATAACCATACACATTGCTCCTCCAACTAGAACTATATTTCCAGCTGCAGAAGGAATGGAAACCTCTGCACTTTCATAAAAAGTCTTGAATATCTCCTTCACAGCCTAAAGGTTTCCATCCATTGATTGGAAAATCAAAACCAATGATTAAAAAAATTTGGACCTCATCCAACTATCAACGAAGGCTTTCCAGGATTGCAAACAAGCAATGCATACAAAGGATGTCTCGTAAGATGCATATATTCAATGATTTCCATCCGTTTGTGCTCATAGATTAGGTGCAATTTAAGTAGGTCTTTTCATATGTACAATTTCTATGTATTGTGTCCTCCATCGTGGAAATCCTAAATGGCACCTAACAGGTCCGAACACGAGCAGAAGTTCAGGTTAGAACACCCCCAAATCCAATATAATTCAAGGCCAAGGCCAAGCAGCATGATCGGGACCAAAATGTTACGGGTTCCTTTGGTTAGGGTGGTATTTGGCTTCTACACGTTGCTATAGATCATAGATCTCGGACTTTGAGTGAGGCAATAGATCAGATCTCTCGGATTTCGAGTGACGCTCACAACCAGCCCCCGGAGTAATATTCACAAGGGAAAGGGTTTAAGAGAAACACAGCACCAGCATGAGGTTCAAGATCAAATAAGTCCAGTTAATGTGCATGAATCCGGCAGCAAGGAGGAGAGTAAAAATCATACCTCAAGGAAACTCACACCTCGGTTTCTTCGTCGGTGAAGAACGACGCAATCAACGCTTCCTTTGCGATGTGAACCGCACATGGGGATGCCTTGGACTTTCTCTACGCAGGGGTGGTCTTGGATCGTCGATCAGAGGCGATTCGGCGAGCTCCAAAGGAGCTCCGGTGAGGATAAATGGATGGGGGAGAGGTGCTAGTCGAAGGAGAAGGAGTTTGGGCATTTTTGGAGGAGATGGGGGTGGTTTTATTGGGTTGAACCCGAGTTCAGATCCGGGTTCGGATCTGAAATTGAACTGGACCCAGTCTCACTAAAACGACCGTAACTTGGGCTCCCGAACTCAGAATTTCGCGTTCTTGGATTCGTTGGAAAGCTATAGACGAGCTCTACGCAATGGACTATTCAAATAAATTTTTTGAACTATGAAATAAAATCAGATTTGTAATTATATCCAGATCCAACTGGATTTTGAAGTTAAGTCCTTGCTCAGGTTTTGGGGTTTCACATTTATGACATCCTAGCTCATGGTAACATTGCATAACACCCTTCTTTCTTCCTTTCGACCTTTTGGAAGGGAATTAAAATAGTTCTTGTGTGGTTCCCTATATTGTCGCCAATACTTAGTAGCAGCAACTCTTTTGCATTTTGGATGAAAATTGGATAGATATTGGATATTTTGCACTGAGAAACCCAACTCCTCTCCTCTTCCCCTATTTAATGCATGGTTGAACTCCAGTCAAAGGCATCCACCATATCCGAGTTTAGACCAGAGAGAGTGAGATAGTCGAGAGGTGGCTGGTGATAGCAGCCACCACCTCAGGCGAGAACACCTCTTAGGCAAGAACTAGAGGGACTTAGCCATTTTGCTGCTTCTCCTTCTTGCAAGGATCATCAGAGCCTCCCATGGCCCCGCCGCCACCATCGAGGCGATCATCAAGAGAGGCGATCAAACCCTTTAATCTTAGGCAAAACCCCCTTTATCTTCTTCTTATTATGCATGCCACATCTTGATTCTTCACCTCTATTTAGAACCCATCGCTCCATATCAACATCTCCATCTCCAGAATCTCCTCACTTCTTCTTCTTTCTTCCAGCAGCCTTCCATCGCCGCAAGCTCCACCTTCCACCACGACTTCCTGGAGCTCCGCCCCCATCCTTCTTATCACAACAAGCAGCACCCAGGTCCAAGCCACAGCTCAGATGAAGAACAAAGACCTCCCAAGTGCGAGCTATAGTTGTCATACGATCAAGAACACGGTTCATCTGGTCTGCTCATCTTCACCCAAATCGTAACTGCAAGATCATGTTTCATCGAACTACTTCAAATCATTTATGAGCCAAGCGCACGAGACATAAGCTTTGGTCATGCCTGAAGCACTAGTGGCCCATGTGTGGAGGCTCGAAGCTCTAGACCCACCAAGCCAAACCCCCCCTCACGTGCACTCCATTTGAGGATCGGGTAAAATTACGATCCACCCCTCGACTTTACAGTATCCACATAAGACCCTGGTCACTCGTGCTGCACACGTGACCCTTGGAAAATTGCATCTAGCTCCGTTCAATTCTAGAAAATTTTGAAAATACCCCCGCACGAGATAAATTGCATAAACAACCAGTAGTCTTTGAAATTTCAGAGAAGTCCTTTTCAGGGGCATAACTGCGAAATTTTATTTATTTTATTTATTGTTTAGTCCTTGGATCTTTAATAATTCATATCTTGAGCATTATTTTTTGGATTTTTACAGTCTTGGTTTCATTGCAATTCTCGTCTCATTATCTTTTAATAGAAGTCTGAAATTCTACTTTTGAGATAATTTGACATTAATTATTTGAGGAGATCATTTCTTATATTGTGAACATAATTATTCTTGTTATTGATTTCTTTTATTTCGCAATAATTTATGATTTGATAGGGATTTATTTTGGAGATTCTTTTGAGATTAATTGAACCATTATTTAAACCAGAGGGGAGGGCGCTTGAATTTATTTGATTATCTTGGATTGATCGCTTGTTGCTTGTTGTTGTGCATTCGCCTTACATCTGCATTCATCATCTTGCATCGTATTATTCCATCATTTAAAAATCACGAAAATAGTGCATTTATTTATTTTTCACCACATATCATAGCATAATTTTCTTGCATTAATTTTTTTTATAAAATTCTTGTATCATATTCTTTTTTTGAATTAATTACATATTTTAAGATTAAATTCCATAAAAAGTTGAAAAAGAGAAAAACCCCAAAAACAATCTTCTTTTATATGAAAACCGAAATTATTAAATTAATTAATTATTAATCTTAGACCCTTACATTACCTCCCTGAGTTCGACCTTGGGACATACCCAAGTTAAATAAACAATCTTGATCACATCGAGATGAGTCTTCATATCATTTCTCGGTGTAATCATTTTTGACGAATCGTTAGATTTCCTGACTACAACAATTCGACAAAATTAACATAGAGATTTCAGCGGTCGTCAAATGGCGTTATTGTTAGAAAGGTATACGCTTTAGAAATTTTGTAAAGATAATTTAATTTCTATGTTTTTCTATCCTCGGGTAGTCTTACCCTTGGTCATCTCTATTTATTTTCTCTGTTTATTTTTTTTATTTTTCTTAGTATTTTTATTACTGTATGTATTTCTGTGAACATCTCTCCAATATTTAATCTCTTATTTTTCATGCATGGTACCCGATGCAACTCGAAGCGATTGGAAGAACGGAGAATTTTTATTTTTGGAGAGAGGGTTCAAATTTAATTTTTTAATTATTTGTAGAAATTTTGATAATTTCTCATTTCTAGCGGTCTTCATTTGAAGACTCGTGTTTGTACCTGGACTGGACACTTGGCCTATCGAGCCCATTTTTGTGGTGATTGGCATAGTCCTAGGATTGCACCGTAGCTATTAAAGCTACTGGGTTTCTTTGTGTGCTCGTAGGACTAGGCCCACACTCCCACTTTAATTAGACGCACTAGATCGAAACTCATTTAAACAAATTAAATTGTTCTATCACTCTCTAAAGAAATTCTTGTTCTAGAAGTGTTTTTTTTCAATGCATTCATACAGATTAAAATTTCAATTATGTTTAGCATCCTGCATGTAGATTGTGTGGAAGCACTGTAAGTATTCTAATTCTACATTCATCATCGTGTTTCCTGCCGCAGAGCTTTTTCGATTCTCCCTCGATTTTCATTCACATAGGATTAAAGGAAATTGGAATCCCTATGTAGATGTGTATTGATCTCCACTCAAATTCAAAGTTATAACCGAATTAAAATAAGGGGACTGATAAAATTATTGAATAATTAAAAATTGGATAAAATTGAATATCATTGTTTGCGGGAGATGAATTCCATATTGTATGCATAATATATTGCCCTTGTTGAGAAGTGAGGACGCATCCCTAGGATAGTACCCAAAACCCACATTTTAATCATGCATAATTGGACTTATATTTTATTTTATCACTAATTTAAAATCGAACAGATAATCAACGGAACATTCATGGCCTTCCTGTGTGAGTTGGTGAATTTCGGGGTTTGCATTGTGTATTAAGTTGTGTGCGTTCAAAGACAGTGCACTTGCACATACAAATCGAGGTTTTGCTAATCATCCTCACCGTCCTCTTTGAAGATGTCATAACTTGGCATTCATACCCAGACTCCATGGGTCGCACTCACATGATAAATTTCCAATCTTTTTCCACACTCTCTCTTTAGAGGAACCCCTTCTTGAAAGAGGTTCCTCCCCAGCCATCAGTTTGTTCACCCGCACTCCACCCTTGGTTGAGATTTTCAGATATGATCTGCTCGTAGAACCAAACACGGATTATGCAGACTCAATGGAGCGAGCAAATTGGAGAATAAACATGGGCATAACCGACTTTGAGAGAAGAATACGATACCCTGTTACATTTGACAATTCATTATTTAAACCATGCTTTACTCGGGATGACTCTCATCCCTAGTAAATTCACTTTTCCTTTGACCAAACACAAGACAACCATAGTCAAGGAAATAGGACTCATGACTAGACCCCGAACACCAAGAATGACTACTAGTCAACTCAGATTACATGTCGAAGTCACGACATGATGAGTACGGTCACTCGTCTTCAAGTCATGAGATGATATCGGATGAAATATCTCGGAACAATTAGAGAACCATTGCTTTGGCAGAAAATCTTGATAATATCATCTGAAGATACAAGACATGATAAATAACCAAGGACAATTGAGGACACACAAAGCAAACCCGAGGCACATCATGTGCAAAATTTTAACACATAGACACCACAAACATCTGAACAGTCCACATACCTGATAAATCTCCATTTCATCACCTCTATTCTATCATTTTGGCCTTAAAAACCCTAGTAAATGCGTGTAAATACCCTTAATTTAAGCATTTTAACATTCATGCATTGATGTGTAAATAGTATATAAAATACTATTTATAATGCCAAAATTATAGAATAAAGAAAAGAAATAAAATATTGATAATATTTTATGATCGTAAACTCTGAGACCTAGGCATCTTGATGAATAGATCGACGAGGATTAAAGTAGGGGGAGATAAGGGTCCAAAATAATAAAATCCCTTTTTATTTATTCATCCTTTAATCATTTTAGGACCTATTTTATTTTCCATTTTGATACTGCAAATAAAGAAACTTGGAACATGAAAGTTGCAGATAATGAAATATAGAAAAAATAGAAATTTTTTCATACAAAAATAATATACAGAATAAAAGACACAGTCTAAATAAGTTTCCAAAATCTCAACTTCCCAGACCCATATCTCTCAAATAAAAATTGAAATATATCAAAATCACTTTAATTGTCTATAACTTTTAACAATCTATTTAATGATGGTGGTTTCATATTTTTTGGAGTTAAGATGTGAAAGTTAGGTATTGGACCCCCATTGTATAGTTTACTCAATTAAAATATTCATTTTACTTATTATTTATTATTTTTTATAGCTTTATATTTTTATAATTTTTTAATATTATTTATAATATACTTACATATTAAAACTAAAATAAAATAATAAATAAATCATTAAAATAAAGTATGTATAGAAAATACATAGGTAAAATACCTATATCTATACCTATAAAATAAATACACCTAATTATTTAAGTGTATATTACTTCAGAAAAATGAAATAAATAAATATATATATATGTAACTAAAAATAAGTTAAAATTTTATAAAATAATAAAATAATTAATAAAATAAAAAAATACAAAATTAAAAATAAATGACTTAAATACATAGATAAATATACATATATATAACCTTAAAAAGTAATTTGTAAATATAAAGCTCTAAAAATAAATAAAAATCATAATAAAATACTTTATAAAATAATAAACATTTTGTATTTTATAACCTAAAATTAAAAAAATCAATTATTATTTTTTATTGATCTTTTAAATGATTTCCAGAAGGTTCTTCCTGGTTGGTCAACGTGGACCAACCAGGTGGCGCGGAGGGTTGACCGCGGGTTAACTCTCTGACCTGCTTCCTGGAGCTGTCAGAAGCTCATTCCTGGATATTTTCTATGATTTTTGTAGACCACTCCTTACATCCTTATGGATCGATTCCTTTGTGACTTTTTGTCCTCGATCTGCGCTATTACATGTTGGCATCTTGTCTCGAGGATTGGATCATCACGACACCAGCTACACCACATTCTTTGAAGGCGCTTGACCTCCCTGTACAAAACTCCCCATCTGACTCCTTTGAATTTTTGAACCCCTTTTTGACGAAGCATTGGCCTCTTCTTACGCTTCGGATAGACTCCCGTGACAGGAAAGTCTCCAACATCCTGGAGCGAGGTCCGGCAATGCCTTGAGGGCCGACTCCACCACCTTCGGCGATGCCTCACCGTTGAGGTTCTTCTTCCTGGCCTTCTGGTCGGTAAGGTCTGTTTTTTTAGCATAGGTTAGACTTAGGTAAATCCTCTGCTTTCTTTTCATATCCTTATTGTGTGATTTTCTCTTAAACCCCCTTCGTAGTTCGTCGGAGCCCCGATACGCCTAACAACCCCATAGTGCCTACGCCTGTTCTCTGAACCCCAAACCGTGACATCTCCTTACCTAACCATTTCCCTATGCCCACCGCATCTCCATCCAACCAGATCCCTAGCGGATATGGAGCATAGTGCTCCTATACCTCCACATAACCGGAGTACCGCCACCGGCATCACCAACCATCGCCCCCTCGCCAAAAGAGCCCTCGTACCCTCTATTTTCTTACGCTAACTATACTTGCAGGTACGAAAGGCTCTAGACCCCTGTTTGGGGTCGATTTTTGACAAATTGCAGGTACATAGAGCCGTCACTTCTCTCTGACGTCGTGGCAGCCAACCGGCCTTCTCCGTGCCATTTTGGCATTGTCGTCGGGTCAGGGACCTTCCAGAAATGTCGAGGACCATTTTTGGCCTCGGGGAGTTTCGAAGGTGGAGGAGCATGCTCAGAGAAGATCACCCGCGTGTCTGTCCATCATTGTTGATCCACTGGGCTTCTCCGCCATTTGATCCTTGCTGTTCTTCCAGGACGCAAGAACCATCGGATCTGATCGCCCTCCGGTCGTCCGATTGTCCAAAGCCATCTAATAGTAGCTGCCTGTCACGAAGCGCCATCGAGCCACCCGAAGGTGACGTGTGGCGAAGTGAGGTGTGTATTCGCCGTCCGATCATGCATGGTTTGGGCATTTTGCATTCTGGCCCAGCTGCTTTTTGTAATTTATTAAATAGTACTCAAACTTTCATAGACAACTATTTATGTTTTGTAAAATTTGCAACATAGCCCCGAACTTTTGATATATTGCATTCTAATCTCGAGCAGCAAAGCTCCCGTGCACGTGCACGTGGGCTTGGCAATTTTGCATCGGGACCCTCGTAGTTTTGGTTATTTGTGATTGGTCCAGAAACTTTTACATTTAGTTATGATTTTTTGGTGAAATTGCATATTGGCCTCAAACTTTCTTTTATTTAGATTAATACCCCTACATGTATTGCATTTTCTCTTTGTTGCTTGTTTTTATTTTAAATAGCAATTAACTCGAAAAAATCTCAAAAAATAGTTTTAGCTTCCTGATTGCACAAACATTTACGCCCTATTTTTATTTTATAATTTGGAGCTCTTGTAATATTTATTAAAAATAAAAAAAACATCTCTTTTTGTCCATGTTTGCACTAGAAAATACACAAAATATATAAAAACATCCTAAAACATCTCCAAAAATTATTTTTTGTTTATTTATGTATATTTTCAGTTCATACCAAAAATCATTAAAAAATATACAAGAAAACTCCTAAAAATAAAATACCCGATAAACCCTTATAAATATATATAAAATCCTTAAAAATTGCTAAAATATTTTTTCTGTCTCTGAATTTTATTTATATTATTATTTTTTTAGAATTAATTTGGATATTTTTTTATTATGTTTATATTTCTATCTCCATTTTATTTTCGGGTATTAATTTTATCTTTATTTTAGGGTATTTTTTAATTTATAAATATATAAAAAAATAGCAAAAATTCCTAAAAAATCACAAAAATAGTAAAATATATTTGAAAACCCAAAAATATTTTTCCTTTATTTTAATTATTTTTATTGGTATATATATTAGTTTATATTGTATATAACTTCTAAATATAGCTTTGCATATTAAAATAAATGAAATTATAAAAATTATAAAACTATAAAAAGAAAATATTAAATCAGAAAATTAAAAATAATACAAAAATATAAATCAAAAATAAAATAAAAAATAAAAACCCACATTAAAAATATAGACACATAATTTCACGGTCACTTTTGTGCTTCATTGTCCTAGTCTAGTTGTTTGCTCCTTGTGTTCGGGCTCTACATACTTGCACCTATATTTATCCTTGTTGTAGAGTTATAATAAATTTTAACTCCACATTTGCTTTTTATTGCTTGATTATTTGTTTTGGTTTAATTTTTGAATTTAGCGGTTTTCTTGAGGGTCGCAACAATGATTGTGTCTCCGCCTGTGTGAGACATAGTTTAGACCCTCGACAAAATCGTTATTTCAAATGACTCCATGTCGGGAATCAACGACACTTAGATTGGCTTTTTGCTTGATTGTGATTACTTGTCCATATTTTTGTACTTTATTTATTTCTTTGATTTGATATATCATTTTGAGCTGTCTAAATCCTCTCTTTGTTGACTTGTGCGAGGTACCGCGGATCGAGGGAGGCACTTTACTCAAGGCACCTACGCACCCACGTGAAGCTAGCTTAGGCTTGCTGACCTAGCACCAAGGAGGACTTAGGGAAATTTTGAAGATATAGCTTCACTTGTATTTTATTTATTTCATTTATTTTTGTAATTAAAGTGAGAGAGAGTGTTTAATTTGTAATATTCAGGACTCTGCCACACTTCACTTCTCACGAGGTCTGGTACTCGAGGGATTGTTCCCTTGGGGGCCTCATCATTTTTTTTCACAGTTTTCTTCGCATTTTTTCCTTTATTTTCTGATTTTTGTTTTCTTTCTTTTGTGTGATTGAGCTCTAGTTGTAGGAATTGCTTGTCGATAGCATTAGGTCCAAACACCTAATAACCATTGCATGTACCTATAGTTTTTGTTTGGACTTAGGCAAAGATTAAAAATGCTCTTCACTTAGTTTTGAGACAGTCTGCTGAGAAAGGTCGCATACAACTCATGCAGGACTCATTGTGGCGGGTACCGAGTGGCATCGAAGACCGGACCTTTGTCTTTTCTCTAGGTGTTTAGCATATTGTTCTTCACGTTAATAGCAGTTACTCATGTAGGGCAATTTCATCGGTTGCATTTGCATATAGATAGGTTTCAATTCTACTGAGCATCTTTGCATGTAGAGTGCTGGAGGCAAGGTGAGCATTTCTCTTTAGCATTCATCATCTATTTGCCGCTTGCATTGCTTTTCCCATTCTACCTCTGATTTTGACCACCTAGGTGCTATGTAAAATTGATTCTCCGATAGGCTTGTGCATTTCTTATTAAACATAGAAAAAGTGATAATTAATAAAATTAGGACCGCTAATATTGCTCGACCTTAAAAACAACCAAAAAGAAAAATCTTGTTTTGGGGTGAGTAATCCCCTCATTGCCTTCGCTTTTATCTGCTCGCGTACACACTATGGTTAGTGCACAAATCACATTAACCCAAACCTAAGTGTTTGTACAACTTTTTGACTTCTTACCTAACTATAAAACAGATAAGATAAAAGAGATCGCACTTTTACGATCTTCACCGAGTTGAGTAGGTGAATTGAGGGTTTATTTTATGTGTGTTTGTTTGTGTTTGCTTGTGTGTATCATAAATTGTCTCTGTGCATTTGTGCATTTTACTCATCTCTTGATTTGACCTTCGTGCTCTCCTGAATCATTTCCTTTTGTTTCGAGATGGTCGACCGGAGCTCTTTTTGTCCGGATTTTGTGAATCCCTCGTACACTCCATCCGATCCACCTCCCTCTTTCCAGGAGGATTTTGCTCCTGATTTTTGTTCATATCCGCCTCAGCCACAGTATCAAACCTCTGATTTTTATTTACATCCACCTCCACCTCCATATTTTCCACCTTCACATCCACCCGAAACTGACCTGCTGGACTGACCTCTTATGGCATCCACTCTTGAGACCTTGACCCAGATCATGGAGCATATGAATTCAAGGATTGACGACCTCACCTACCTAAATAAGAGCCACATTGATGCTTCACGAGCTGATGATTTGGACTTGATTGAGGATTCCCATGAGAGCGTTCAATCACCAAAAGTACAAAAAATGTGAAAATTTTAAATATAAAAATATTTCGGGAGACACATGATCGAGTCAAACTGTGAGGAGAGTTCCCATCTGCCAGATCATTCACCCACACACTCACTCAGATATTGTCCCACCTTTGACCCCGAGGATGCTACTGTACAGACTGCTCTTGGTTGTCCTCGTGTATATGATGATTCTGATCTCCTCTCTTGTATGGAGGAGGTCCAAAAATTAAAAAATTTATTGTCTGAACCCGAAGTCGTGGTCACCATTCATGAGATCATCCAGGCACCACTTCAGCAGGCCATGACCCATTTATCTACTCCTCTTCCCAAGAAGAGAAAGCGGAGGAGCAGATCTTAGCATCATATCTTGACCATGGACACTACCTACACCATCACACACCGTCCCATTCCTAGGAAAAGGAACATTGCTACCCCATTTATTAGTTGCACCATCTCTGACCATACGTGTGATCACACTCTCCTTGACAGCGGTGCTTTGATTAGAATTATACCCTTCTCATTGGTATAGTCTCTTCACTTTGGGCCTCTCAAGAAAACTAGGATGATCGTTCAGTTTGTTGATGTATCAATAAAGAGGCCGAAGGGTATTCTAGAGAACACTGTCATTTCTATTTAGGGCATGAGTTACACTGTTGATTTGGTTGTATTGCCCATGGAGGCCTCCACAAGGGAGCACTCTTCAATCATCCTCGGACGACATTTTTCTTACCTCTTCGAGGGTCGTTATAGATTATAGATGAAGTGACATTCGCTTCCGTCCTATTGACGAGAGCGAGGTGATCATCACTGCACCTACTGCCGATCAGAGACCTGCACCTGATGTGACTACTCCTATCTTAGCTGACCCTAAGGACCATGACCTTGATGAGACCATCAGAGACTTTTGTTGTATGTTGAATTCCACTGAGACCCAAGAATTCCTCCCCACAGAGGAAGATTCGGAAAGCATGAACCTTGGAGTTTCTTCTTCGGGTGTTTGGCGATGTGTTGATGACATCTGCGGAATTTACACGATAAATACACTTGAGCGGAGGACAGATATTGATGAGACTAAGGCTGAATTTGATGTTGTTGCTTTTATTCAAGAACTCGTGCCTTTTAATGAGAATAATGATCCGGTTGAGACTTTTGAGGACGAACATGATTTGAATAATTCCATTGATGAGATTGTTCCTCTTTGTTTTTACCTAGGTGAGACATCGTAGGACGACCTTGACTTTACTTATTCCGATGATGAGTTTGTCCCTTTTCACTTTAACATCAGCAAGACACCCAAGGTCAAACCTAGCCACACTACTTCCACTGACCCGTATGTGCCTTCTCACCCTAGGACCAATGAGGATCCTCACCATGTCGATCCTGATCGGCTTCCGTCCATTATGGACCCCGATATCGACCTCCACCTTGTCAGATCTATTCCTCAGTAGTCCCGCAAGAAGGTTTGCTTTCAACCTTCTTGATCTTTGTACATCCACTCTGTTGTCTATTCACATTCGTTTTCCTCTGTCCATCTCCAGTATTGCTCATCCACACCATTCTCATGTGTGTCTTGCTTAGGACGTACTTTGTCCTAAGTATGGGGGGTGGATGAGCCAAGTGTTCTTTCTTCGTTCCATTTCATCACTCTTATTGTTGCCTATACTTAGGTCTCTTTTACCCTAAGTATAGGGGGAGTGGTCTATAAATTCTACTTGATCTCTTCTTCTATCTTCTTCCATCTCCAGATCTCTTTTCTTCTTTTTATTTCCATTTTTCTTTTTTTACCGAAAAGGTGTCACCCCTTTTTATCAGTCTTTTATACTTAGGACGTACTTTCTCCTAAGTATAGGGGGGTCTGCATCCCGATTTCTTTCATTCTTTGATCGTCTCCATTGTCTCCTCTTCTTGTCAGTACTTAGGGATATCTTACTCTAAGTATAAGGGGAGACAGTTTGAGTACGATCTATTCATTCCCACCCTTGACCCTCCTTGCTTTGTATACAGTCTGCTATACTTAGGATTATTTGATCCTAAGTATAGGGGGGACGGTCGACTTCTCATTCATTCATTTATTTCTTCGGTATTCATTTTTTCTTTAGGCTTTCCTATACTCAGTACGAGTTATGTCTTCGCTTTTCTCTCTGATCTATGAACATAGCTCAAGCTAAGTATAAGAGGATCGTATATACTCCATATATACTTTAGCCATAACTTGTACTTTCATATTTTTCATATAAATATGGCTAAAAATACTATTATTTTCATTAAAAATCACTTAAATAAAATATGTTGATCATTCCTCAAATACTTTTTATATTTACTGATTAATAAACCAGGGAAAATTATTTTTTGTAAAATGTTTGAAAAATAGTTTAAAAATTCTTTTGAAAAATCTTTTGAAAACTATTTGGAAAACATTTTTTTCAATATTTTCAACATTTTGTTTGTAAAAATTCTTTTATTTATGTGAAATAAAATGTTTGAAAAATGATTTGCAAATAGTTTTAAAATGGTTGTAATTTTTTTTGAAAAATCTATATATATTGTTTGAAAAACCTTTGCAAAATGATTTTCAAATGTGTGTAAATGTTTGTAAAAATTCTTTGACAAAATTATTTTGGACTATAGTTTTCCAAATTAGTTTGAAAAATCATTTTCAAATAAGTTTGAGGAATATATACATCACACTAAATTCTTTATATATTTATAAAATTGACCACTTATCCCTTTTAAATTCGTAAAATATAATTCTTGTAAATATAAGATGCCTCCATATGTAAATATTTGTACCTAGTTTTTATCCAAAATCTTTTTGTTTTCAAAAATCATAAAAATATTTGCAAAATCTTTTTGAAAAATACAAAAATGCATGTGCATCATCTATTTCAAAAAGAACATAAAAAGTTCAAAATCTTGAAAATTGCATCACAAAAATATTTTCTGCATTGTCTATAGCATTTGCATAGCATTCACATTTTTCGGATTGAGTTTGATAATTGAACAAGTCTAAGTAAAATTGAAGATTAGAGCTTGGTTGGACCTTAAATCTACTTAATAACAGGAACCTTATAGGAGCTAGAATTGAGGTACTTCAGGTCTAGTTGACTTAATTCTTTGAGGATCATGAGACTTGGTTCAATGGATTCTTGACTGCTTAAGTAGAGTATTTCAGAGTACACACACGACTTTTATTGATAATGACCTAACTTGGACACCTGCACCTTTCACTTGGCTTAACTTAGTTGGAGTGGTGAGGGGATTGGATTTACCGGTATGAGATGCACACAAGTGGAAACATTTTTCTTCCTCTAGGAAGAGAAGTGCACCCCAACCCATCCAGTAGCAGAGATGTCTAAAGATAGGAGAGTGTGGGATAATGCTTCAAAAGAGGGATAGTCTACTGGCTCAAGAGGAAAAACTCCCTATGTAAATGTTCTTGTATATAGTAAAGAGAGCAAAAACTTCGAAAAAGTGGACAGGCCTGATTGAAAATAAAATGTCGTCGGATTGTATATATTTGTATAGTCAATATGAAAGCTTGAGCTCCAAAGTCATATCATGCGAGCCTACAGTTGGATGACTTGACTACACTGGTCTTGCATCCTAGGATAGGTAGCTACACTAGCTACCCTCCATTCTTCTCTTCACCCCCACCCTCTTGAGCTGGGTGTCACTTGAACATAGAAGTAAATAACCCACTCCTCGAGGAAGGAGTTGTTGTATTGGGGAATCACAGGGTTGTCATGTTAGAGAAGTCAATCTCTTTGTCATTCAGTTGGGGAGAGACACTATCACTTACACTGTACGAGTCAGATTCATAGTCATAGGGGTTTGTATATGAGTTGAAGTATTCTGGCCTGGCTATTGAGCAGACTTGACCAGAGTGTTGGGATTCTCGAAGGCCTTTGGATTTCGAATCACATTCCCACTAAGGTTTCGCTCGCACTAAAATTCCAAAAGTTCGACTTAAGCTCCAAACTTTTATTTTGTGAAGACAAGTTTGATAATTAAACTTAAATCAATTTCTTTCTTTTTCTTTTCTTTGTTTTTCTTTTTCTGCACTTAATGCATAAGTGTTTGCTAGGGACGAGCAAAGGCAATTATAGGGGGTGATGAATCTCCATTTCATCACCTTTTTCTATCATTTTGGCCTTAAAACCCCTAGTAAATGCGTGTAAATACCCTTAATTTAAGCATTTTAACATTCATGCATTATTATATAAATAGTGTATAAAATATTGCTTTTAATGCCAAAATTATAGAATAAAGAAAAGAAAAGAAAAAGAATAAAATATTGAAATATTTATGACCCTAAACCGCAAGTCCTAGGCATCTTGATGAATAGGTCGACAAGGAATAAAGTAGGGGGAGATAAGGGTCCAAAATATAATAATAATTCCTTTTTATTTATTCATTCTTTAAACATTTTGAGACCTATTTTATTTTCCACTTTTTATACATCAAATAAAGAAACTTTGAACATGAAATTTGTAGACAATAAAATATAGAAAAATACAAAATTTATTTCATACAAAATTAATATACATAATAAATGATACAATCTAAATAAGTTTCCTAAACCTCAACTTCCCAGACCCATATCTCTCAAATAATTGTATATAAAATTTAATAAGCTATTTAACGATGGTGGTTTCATATTTTTTGGAGTTAAGAAGTGAAAGTTAGGTTTCAGACCACTATTGTATAGTTTACCCGATTAAAATATTAGTTTTATTTATTATTTATTTTTTGTAATTTTATATTTTAATAATTTTGTAAATATTATTTGTAATACTTACATATGAAAACTAAAATAAAACAATAAAGAAATCATTTAAATAAAATATGTATATAAAATACATAGGTAAAATACCTATATCTATACCTATAGAATAAATTCACCTAATTATTTAAGTGTATATATTATTTCAAGAAAATGAAATAAAAATATATTTATGTATATAAAAAATTTATAATTTTAAAAAAATTAAACTAAATTAATAAAAACGAAAATACAAAATAAAAATATAAGACTCAAATATATAGATAAATAAACCTATATATAACCCTAAAAAGTAACTTGTAAATATAAAGATCTAAAAAATAAATAGGAATCATAATAAAATACCTTATAAAATAATAAACATTTTGTATTTATAACATAAAATTAATAAAATCAATTATTATTTTCTTATTAATTTTTTAAAATGATTTCCAGAAGGTTTTTCCTGGTTGGTCCACGTGGACCAATCAAGTGGTGCGGAGGGTTGACCGTGGGTCAACTCTCTGACCTGCCTCCTGTAGCTATCAGAACTTCGTTCCTGGGTATTTTCTCTTATTTTTGTAGACCACTCCTTACATCCTTATGGATCGATTCCTTCGTGACTTTTTATCCTCGATCTGCGCTCTTACACGCTAGCATCTTGTCTCGAGGATTGGATCATTACAGCGCCTGCTACACCTCGTTCTTTGAAGCGGCTTGACCTCCATATACAAAACTCTCCATCCGACTCCTTTGAATTTTTGACCCCTTCTTGACAAAGCATTGGACTCGTCTTGCGCTCTGGATAGACTCTCGTTACAGGGTAGTCTCCAGCATCCTCGAATGAGGTCCGGCAAGGCCTTGAGGGTCGTCTCCAGCACCTCCAGCAAAGCCTCAACATTGAAGTTCTTCTTCCTGACCTTTTGGTTAGTAAAGTCTGTTTTTTTTCTTTTCTTAGCATAGGTTAGCCTTAGGTAAATCCCCCGCTTTCTTTTCATATCTTTATTTCATGATTTGATCTTAAAACCCCCTTCGTAGTTCGTGGAGCCCCGCTCCGGCTAACAAACCCACAACGCCTATGCCCGTTCTCCGACCCCCCAAACAACCACATCTTCTTTCCTAACCATTTCTCTATGCCCACCGCATCTCCATCCAACCACATCCCTAGCAGATCTGGAGCACGGTGCTCCTATTCCCCCCACGCCACCCACCACCTGCGCCACCAGCCATCGCCCCCTCGCCAAAAGAGCCCTCGTAACCTCTATTTTCTTGCGCTAACTATACTTGTAGGTATAAAAGTCTCTAGACCCCCATTTGGGGTCGATTTTTGATAAATTGTAGGTACATGGATACATCACTTCCCTCTGACCTCGTAGTGGCCATCCAGCCTTCTCTGTGCTAGTTTTGCACCACCGTTGGGTCGGGGACCCTTCCAGGAATGTCGGGGACCATTTTTGGGCCTCGGGGAGCTTCGGAGGAGGAGCGTGCTCGGAGAAGATTACCCTGATGTATGTTCGTCCCAGTTCATCCATCGGGCTTCTCTATCGTTTGATCCTCGCTGTTCTTCCAAAGGTCACAGGAACCGTCTGATCTGATCATCCTCCGGTCGTCCGATCATCCAGAGCCATCTAATCATAGCCGCTCGTTGCTAAGCATCATCGAGTCACCAAAGTGCGACGCGTGGCTAAGTGAGGCACGTATCCGTCGTCCGATCGTGCAAGGATTCGGTATTTAGCATTCTGGCCCAGCCGGTTTTTGTAATTTATAAAATAACACTCAAACTTTCATAGGCAGTTGTATATGTTTTGTAAAAATTGCAACATAGCCCCGAACTTTTGATATATTGCATTCTAGTCCCGACTACCTAAGCTCACGTGCGCGTGCACGTGGGCTTGGCAATTTTGCACCGGGACCCTCGTAGTTTTGGTTATTTGTGATTGGTCTAGAAACTTTTATATTTAGTTATGAATTTTTGGTGAAATTGTATATTGGCCTTGAACTTTCTTTTATTTACATTAATACCCCTGTCAGTATTGCATTTTCTCTCTATTGCTTGTATTTATTTTATAGCAATTAAACTCGAAAAATCTCAAAAAATTGTTGTAGCTTCCTGATTGCACATACATTCACGCCCTATTTTTATTTTGTAATTTGGAGCCCTTTTACTATTTATTAAAAATAAAAAAATCTCTTTTTGTCCATATTTGAACTAGAAAATACATAAAAAATATAAAAAACATCTTGAAAAATCCCCAATATATATATGTATTTATATATTTATATATATATATATCTAAACTTCATACCAAAAATCATAAACAATATACAAGAAAACTCCTAAAATTAGAAAAAACACAAAAACCCTTATAAAAATATATAAAAACCCTAAAATTCCTAAAAATATATTTTCTATCTCCGAATTTTCTTTATATTATTATCTTTATTTTAAAATTAATTTGGAGAATTTTTTATTCTATTTTGTATTTTTACCTCCATTAATTTCAAGTATTAATTTTATCCTATTTTAGGGCGTTTTCTATTTTAAAAATATATAAAAAAATAGCAAAAAATCTAAAAAATACAAAATAGTAAAATATGTTTGAAAACATAAAAATATTTTATTTCTTTTATTCTGATTATTTTTATTAGTATATATATATATATTAGTTTATATTGTATATAAACCCAAAATATAGCTTTATATATATTAAAAGAAATAAAAATATAAAAATTTTATAAATATAAAAAGAAAATATAAAATCAGAAAATTAAAAATCAAAAAACAAAAATATAAAATCAAAAATAAATAAAAAATAAAAAAACCCACAATAAATATATAGACACATAATTTCACGGTCACTTTTGTGCTTCATTGCCCCAATCTAGTCGTTTGCTCCCTGTGTTCGACCTCTACATACTTGTACCTATACAAATCTTTGTTGTAGAGTTATAATAAATTTTAACTCAACATTTGCTTTTCATTGCTTGATTATTTGTTGTGGGTTAATTTTTGAATTTAGCGGTTTTCTTGAGGGTTGCAATAGTGACTATGTCTTCGCCTTGTGTGAGATATATTTTAGACCCTCAACAAAATCGTTATTTCAATACCATCCTACTGACTCCAACAAAAAATCCAAAAAAAATAAAAACTAGAAATTTAAAAAAATGTACAACATAGATATGGAAGCATTTTGTAAAAGTCTGATCATAGTGCTTACATTAATCAAGGCCATAGAGTATGTATGTACCTGATCTTCAAAGATTTGTGAAGAATCGATTATCACCTAAGAAGAAGGGCAAGAAGAGATCTCGAACTGTATATCATTTAATCACTATGGCCAGTTCAATCGTGTTGACCTAAAATAACAAAAAATGCAAAATCAAACGGTTAACAAAGGTGACTTATGAAATTGACAATACCGAGTTTACTCATGTTCGGATTGAGGATGATTCCACTCTGAACATCCTTTTGAAGTCAGTGTTTGACCTACTCAAACTCGGACCGTTCAGAAAGACCAGAGTGATCGTTCAATTTCCCGACATATCCACAAAAAGACCGAGAGGAATTATTTCCATCGTCATTATCTTCCAAGGTGTCACATATGGAGTGGACTTTATTTTCCAGGACATTGAGCATTGAGGATAATTATCTGAGTCTCCCATTATTTTGGGAAAGTTGTTCCTTACCTCTGCAAGGGAGACTATCGACTGTGAGACTCAAGACATTAGATTCCTGAACCAAATCCAAAACTATCAAAGTCTCGAGAACACACCTGACAACCGAACATGAAAGCGGTAGTCATGACATAGAGGAGATCATAGAGCCAAACCATCTACATGAGGAGACCTCTCCACAGATCACACACACGACCCAAGGAGAGACACCTTATGAGACGATTGTTGAGGATACGAAGGTAAATGGGCCCAACCTAGAAACATCTGATTCGGCGCACCCTAAAACAATTATTTCAGATTGCCTTGATCATTACTGTGATTCCATACAAAAGAAGCCGACTTGGAGTACTACAAACACACCATACATGAGACGTCCACTAACTAGGGAAGAATATAACAATGATTACTCATTTGATGAGGACCCGATTTTCAGCACCTCACCTCCTAGACCGCTACCAAAAGAGACAACCATGACCAGATTGACCCATCCTTATAAACTGGTTGCTCTGTCCTCTGAAGCACTTGGGTCGAACTCAAGAAGCACGTGATGGCCTTGTGGCATACGAAATAGTTTAAAAAAAGAAAAATAAAAACAAATGATTTTTGGTGGATTTTTAATATTTTTGTATTTTTTTGGAATTTTTAATTATAAAGAAAAATAAGAAAACAATAAACAAGCAACTTTCAACAATTATTTAATTACTCTAAAATGCTCAAAAAATCAAACAAAAATATTTTTATATTTTTTTATATTTTTTACTATTTTTGGTGAATTCTTGGTAATTTTCTGATTTTTATAGAATTTTCTAAAAATGAAATAAGACAAAAATAATTGAAAACTGTCCAATCAGGCTTCTAAGACCATTTAAAAATACTAAATGGTCTAATCAAGGCATGTAGGTATTTTTCTTGAGAAGTATGAATAAAAAGGAACAATCAAGAAAAAGATTTATTATTTTTGGGATTTTCTACTAATTATTAGAATTTTTATGAGATTTTCAAGGTTTTCAATTTTTATATTTTCTATAAATCCAAAAACGACCAAAATTGGTTAGAAAATCAAGCACACCAAAACACACAAAATATGAATTTTTTAGAATTTTTAAAAGGTTTTAATATTTTTTTTGATTTTTATATCTGGACAGACAGAAAAAGAGATGTTTTTGAATTTTTAAAAATAATAAACAAGCTCCAAAATTTTCCAAAAAATAGTGAAAATTCTACACAGTGGTAGGAGCCACGTTTCAAATTTTCACTTGATTTGGATACAATTTGATATTTATTTACAACAAACAATAGCCCACAGTCACATGGACCTGTTCGTCATAAAAATATGCTCTGGGGGCCTAAAAGTAACAAACACAGAAGTCCAGGGGATCCTGGTGCAAAATGTCCAAGATCTCATGCGTGAAGCACATGTGCTGGGCACTCAGGGACCAATATGCAAATAAAAAAGTTCCGAGGGCTTATTAGCAACAAGTGCTAAAAGCCTAGGGAACTAATTGCAAATTACCCAATAAATTCGGCACATGTGGAATTAAATCACTCACAGGGGTATAAATGCAATTATACAAAAAGATATTTCATTCCATAACACTTACAAACTACATGCCCATATCATGCAATTTCACTAAAAATACACGTGACGAAGCACGTGTCCACAATTCACAGGGGTAGAAGTGCATTTAAAATAAATGACAAGGTTCTCTATGCAATTTACCAAACTAAAATAAACTTGATAATATATTTACAGGTCTAAAACGTAACACTAAAAACTAAAGGGGCATACGGGAAATTTACCCTTTATTTATCGAGGGGCTGGATGCGCGCCACGTGGATGATCGTGCAGTGGAGACGCGTTGCGGCTGAACAAAGAGGCCCTCGGCTCTGATCCAACGGTGGAGGGTGTGCCACGTGGGGGATCAACGGTCGAGAGTCGATGTGGCTAACCCTCGCTGGATGGAGGGTGGAGAAGAGGCCACGTGTCTGATTTGACGGTGGCTGCTGGGCCTCTTCTTCACCCTTATCGAACGGTCCTGAGATGATCTGGCACTCCGGGGATGAACGGACGGTGGAGGAGACTTCTGGAAGAACTCACCGGCGAGCTTCGCCGGAGGAATGCTGGGGCGCTGGACCTCCTCGGGGGCTGCTAATGATCGAAAAAGAGTCATCGGAGCCTCCCACGTATGAAGGACCCCTCCGATGGTGCCAACGAACTCTGAGGAGCCCAGGAGACAGCGACGGAGCTGAGCTCCTGTGCCTGGAAGTTGAGGTCCTCAGATGGACCTCCTCAGACCTGCAAAATAGCACAGAAGGACTCCTGGGTCGAGGGCAAAATGCCTTGACCCGGTTAGAAGCAAGGCGGGTGGTCGGTGCGTCGTGGTGGTCGACCTCAGGCGAGGTGTCAGCGGTGAAGGTCGAAGTCCCCGCTCCGGGGCGAGTCGGAGGGTGCGTGTGGGTATAGAAGGTGCGGAGAAGGCTTGTGAGTATGAGGGTCGACTCTGATGATCGAGATAGTGACGGATGTGGTCGGAATCGGTGGTCGACGGTGATGAACGAAATTGGGCGTAAATGGAAATTGGCGAAAACTAAGAGGATCTAGGCTTACCAGATGGTCGAAGTCGATTGTGGGTGAGCTGCTGAAGCTCCTGGTCCTTACCTCGAGGGTCGTCGATGCTCGAGGCTCGAGCGCTGCTCCAGGGGCGGCGCACGGCGGTGCTAGGTCGCCGGATCAGTGGCCGGGTCACTCTCTCCTGATGCGACACCACCGGCCGCAAGCTGTCGCTCAGGCGGAGGTGGTGGAGGTCCTGGGTAGGGAAATGCGGAGCAAAAGATGCGTGAAAATGTGGTCGGAGATGAAGCTATATAGTCCTAGGGGCCCAGCTAGAAGGGTGTCGGGCGAGGAAATCGGAGCACGGACCCCGATGCTATCCTCCGGGCGTGGATCAGGGTTGATCAATGACGGATTAGGGCCCGGGGTTAGCGGATTTGAAGTTTGGATCGATGCGCAATAAATGGGAGAAAAGGCGGGTCACGCGCAGATCTGCGGGGCTGTGGTCCAAGGGGGGGAGTTGACCGGGGGGTCAACATCCCTCGTGGACCAATGGGATGCGGCCACGTGTAAACTAATTGGAAATTCAATATAAAATAGAAAATGGCCTATTTTGGAAAAAGTTAAAACATAAAAAATGTGTATTTATTTATAAGCTATTTTTTGTGATTTTTATTTATTTTTTTGAAATAAAAATTAGGTATTTACAATATAATATTATATACATAGGTATATACACTATACATATATCTTGGATTTTTTTATTTTTAATTATTTATTTTTGTATAAATTATTCCAATTTTATATTTTATTTATTTATAGGATAAAATTTGGAATAATTTGATATTTTTATTTTATTTTTATTGTTTATGTACAAGGCTAAAATAATTACTTATATACATCTATGTACATAGTATATATACAATATTTATCTTGATTTTTATTTTATTTCTTTTTATTTTATTTTTGTTTTTGTGATTTTTATTTTATTTATTTACATTATGAAGTATATAACATGTACAAATTTTATGGGATTTTAATTTATTTATTTATAGGGATAAATAAATATATTAAGGGTTTTATGTACAAGGTGAATATACAAGGGTGGAGGCATTTTTATTTCCTTTTTGATTTTCCCATTTTTATTTTAATTTAATATTTACAAATATATACAAATAAATAAGCACCCATTTTTATTTTTATTTAGAGGGAACTATTTTTATTTAATTACAGGTATATGTACCCATGTGTGAGCTTCCTTATCTCTCTCTTCTTGGGTTTTTATGCGGTTAGGCCCATGCTGAGCCCTCCCTTAGGATTAGGTCGCTCAATATTTATTCTAATTATCTCCCTCTTTTTCTTTTATTTCTTTATTCTTTTATTAATGCACGAAAACATGCTAATTATTCATATTTACAACATGCATGCATTTTGATAATTATTGATATTTACAGGGATATACATGTGTTTGGCAAAGGTTTTGTAGCTAAAATAAAAGAATAAAGAGTGATGAATGGGTATTCATCACCCCCTATACGTAACTTTGCTAGTCCCTTAGCAAACACTTATTTGAAAAAGAAGTAAAAAGAAAAAGAAAAAGAAAAATAGGAGAATATACATGGATCAAGGTTTATTATTAAACTTGCATTCATTAAATTGAAATATGGAGCTCGATCAAATCTTTGGATTATTAATGTGTCGGAACCTTATTTGGACTTAAGTTTAAAGCTCAACAGCCTCTAAGATCCACTACTCTATAATCAAGACTCCTCAACAATCCTGATCAGACTAAGTCTACATACACAAACCCTGAAGACTATGAGTCTTTCCTTGTACAGTGTAAGTGATATATAAGCTCTCCACCTCAGAAGTGGCAACTTGACAACCCTCCCCAACAAGGTAACTCTATGACCCTAGTCTGGCCACTCTTTCCTCGAGGAGCGGGGTATTCCCTTCTAAGTTCAAGTTCAACCGGCTCAAGAAGAGGGGGAAGAAGAGAATGGACCATGGCCAGTGTAGCCATGTATCCTTGGGAACTCAACTAGTTTAGCTAAGTCTCCCTGCTGCGAGCTACATAAGATGGAATTCATGAGTCTCAAGCTTTGCTTATTGCACTATATACATACTCCGGTGGGATTATCATTTTCTATCAGACCCACCACTTTTTTGGAGTTATTTTCTTTTTGCATTTTTTTTCAAGTGCATATATACAACATATACATGTGGAGCATATATACATAAGGAGTTTTTCCTCTTGATCCAGTAGACTATCCCTCTTTTGAAGCTTTATTGCAACCTACAACTCCTGTCGTTAGACCTCATGGCAACCAGACCAAGTTGAGACGCACTTCCTTCACTAAAAGAAAAGGAGAGGTTCCGCCAAGAAGTACTACCCTCATATGCTATCCCAAGTCAAGGAAGACTGCCTCCTCACCACCTCATCTGTAGAGAGCTCGGTGCTAAGTGCGGTGTCCAAGTAAAGCCATTGTCTATATGAGTCATGTGTGTGTTGTTAAGTGCTCTACTTAAGCTCATTGAGATGACATGTGATCATAGCCTAGTGGACTCAAAGAATTAAGTCACCATGGACCTGAAAAGCCTTAACCCTAAGCCCGATAAGGTTCCTCTTATAATTAGGTGGATTAAGATCTTAATCAAGCTCCATTTCCCAATTTAATTCCAGGCTAGTTTAAATGTCAACTATAATCCATGAAAAACTATATACAAGTATATACAAAGATGCTATTTACATAATATTTTCACAAATGCAAAATTTTTGAAAAATGTTTTGAAATCATGGATGAATGCATGAATGCAAGTTTTGCAAAATATTTACACAAATTTACACAAGATTTTTGCAAACTTTTGATTTTCAAAACATTTTGGAAAAAAATTTGTACTATATACATAGTTTTCATATGCACATATTTACACAAACTTTACACAAAAGTTTTTGAAAACATTTTTACAAAAATAATTTTGTACACTAGCTATGTATGTGCAATAAAAGAATGATTATTTACAGGAAAAAGTTTTTAATTTTTATGGATTTTGGGTGTTTAGCCATTTTTATTTATTAACACACTCACACAAAGTACGAGTTATGGCTAAAGTATATATGAAATATATACACATCCCCCTATACTTAGCTCGGACGATGTCCTCAGAGTCAAGAGCGATGAAGAAGACATAACTCGTGCTTAGTATAGGGAAGTGAAAAGGAAGGCTATATACAAAGATGAATGAAAGAATAGAAATCAAGAGGATCTCGGCTTTTCCCCCTATACTTAGGATCAAATAATCCTAAGTATAGCAGGCTGTACACGAAGGGAAAACCGAGTGAAGGATGTACAGGGTCTACCCCCCCATACTTAGGGTAAAATATCCCTAAGTATAGGCAGCAAAAACAAGGGTAGAAAGAATCAAAAGAAATACCCGAGAGTCCTACATCCCCCCTATACTTAGGGTAAAGTGCACCCTAAGTATAGCATAATAAAAAAATGAAGAAAGGGATGTGGGACTAAAGAATGGAATGATATGGACATCTGGATCTATACAAGTCGGGAGAATAGTGATAATCAGATGTGAGATGCAATAGATGTGAGTCAAGAGACCACATCTCATGCAAATTGAATAGGGGCAACATCAACGACCTGCGGCTCATGATCTAAAAATGGCTTGAGCCGCTGGCCGTTCACTCGAAAGGTACTCTCAAAAGACAACTCAGATATATCGATACTCCCATTGTCGTGTACCTTTCTCACTAGATACGGTCCCTTCCATTTGCTATGTAGCTTCCCTGGAAATAGACGAAGCCTAGCATCAAACAACCATACTCTCTGTCCAGGCTCAAAATGCTTGTGGCTGATATGAGAATCATGCCACTCCTTCACTCTCTCCTAGCACTGTAGGCTGTTTGAGAAGGCGGTATCACGAAGCTCCTCCAGGGATGCTAACTCTGCCCTCCTCTGGTCTCCTACACTATCTGGATCCAAAAGTATATCAGTGAATGCCCAAAGTGACCTGTGTCTCAACTCAACAGGTAAATGGCACGGCTTTCCATAAA
Source organism: Ottelia alismoides (assembly GCA_037367405.1). Classification (NCBI taxonomy): domain Eukaryota; kingdom Viridiplantae; phylum Streptophyta; class Magnoliopsida; order Alismatales; family Hydrocharitaceae; genus Ottelia; species Ottelia alismoides. The sequence goes on from JAZKJV010006761.1 coordinate 795,837, forward strand.
CGAGGCGAAAGGGAGATGTGCCCAAAGGTGTCTTGAAAGACGTCCGATATGCCCACAACACCGAGTCCAAAAGCTGTGACCAATCCTTTCTGTCAAAGCGGGCGACTTTCTGCAATATAGTCTTGATCTCCCTGTTCGACACTTCGGCTAGACCATTCGTCTGAGGATGGTATGGAGTGGCAACTCGATGGTCTATGCCGAACTAGCTAGCAAGGGCCTTCACCTGGTCATTGATGAAATGAGACCCCCTCGTCAGATATCAACACTCGAGGTACCCTGAACCGTGTAATGATATGCCTCCTCAAAAATCTGCAAACAGTCCTGGCATTTGCGGTTCGGGAGGGGATGGCCTCAACCCAACGACTCACATAATCAACGGCCAACATAATGTACTCAAATCCCTGACTCTTAGGGAATGGACTCATGAAATCGATGCCCCATGCGTCAAAAACCTCACAGAAGTGAATGGGCTACATCGGCATCATATCATGCTGTCCACAAGTGCCCATCCTCTGACAGTCAGTAAACCTCTTCACGAACTCATCAGAGTCCTTGAAGAGGGTAGGCCACCATAGGCCGGATTGGAGCACTTTCTGTGTCGTTCTCCTCCTAGAGTGATGTCCTCCTGCCTCAAGCTTGTGGCAATAAGTGAGGACGCTATGGTGCTCCTCCTGAGGAATGCACCTACGCCAGACGCTATCCCCTCCTTCGTGGTAAAGTATGGGATCCTCCCAGTGGTAAGACTTGGCCTTCGCGAGGAAGGTCTCAAGCCTCTGCCTGGGCCAATCTTGTGGAACTTTCTTAGCAACAAGAAAGTTCACAATATCGACATACCACGAGAGAGAGGCGATAGCAAGGATCGCCTCATCTGGGAAGGTCTCACAAATAGAATCAGTCTGCTCAGAATCCTCAAGATGCTCTAATCGGGAGAGATGATCCGCCACCACATTCTTGACTCCACGCTTATCCTTGATCTCTATGTCGAACTCTTGGAGTAGAAGGATCCATCTAGTCAATCTGGCCTTGGCATCCTTCTTTGCCATGAGGTACCTGATGGCGGTATGATCAGTATACAAGGTCACTCTATATCCAATAATGTATGATTTTAACTTATCTAGGGCGAAGACTACGACTAGCATCTCCTTCTCAGTGACTGTGTAATTCTGCTGCGCGGAATCTAATGTGCGGCTAGCGTAGTGAATGGCAAATGGAACTCCATCCCTCCTATGTCCCAGCACGGCCCCCACGGCAAAATCGGAGGCATCCATCATGATCTCGAATGGGAGAGACCAATCAGGTGGCTGGAGAACAGGAGACTCAACAACACATCGCTTGAGAGTCTCAAACGATGAAAGACACTTGTCATCGACAAGGAACTCGGTGTCTTTCGTCAGCAGGTCAGTCAGTGGCCGGGCAATCCTACTGAAATCATGAATGAATCGTCGGTAGAAACCAACGTGCCCCAGGAAAGACCGTAATTGCCGCAAATTGGACGGTGGTGCGAGTTTTCTAATGACATCTACCTTGGCCGGATCAACCTCCATGCCCCTGTTGGAGATGATATGTCCAAGCACCGTCCCTTGAGTCACCATGAAGTGACTCTTCTCCCACGACAACACAAGGTGAACCTCAATGCATCGCTGAAGGGCTCGGTCTAGGCTGTCAAGACAGGAGTCGAATCCGTCGCCGTAAATCGAGAAATCATCCATGAAGACCTCCAAGCACTCCCCTACCATGTCCGAAAAGATCGACAGCATGCATCTCTGAAAAGTCGCAGGGGCATTGTATAGCCCAAATGGCATGCGTCGGAAGGCGTATGTGCCGAAGGGACAGGTAAAGGTTGTCTTGTCCTAGTCCTCGGGAGCGATGGCCACCTGGTTGTAGCCGGAGTACCCATCCAGAAAATCGTAGTGGCTCTTCCCTGCTAGTCTCTCAATGATCTGATCTATAAAGGGCAGGGGGAAATGATCCTTCTTAGTGGCCTGGTTGAGTCGTTTGTAATCCACGCATATTCACCAAGAAGTGGGTACCCGTGTAGCAATCTCCTCTCCAGACTCGCTGACTACTGTAGTGATGCCCGTCTTCTTGGGCACCACATGCAAAGGGCTGACCCACTTGGAGTCGGAGATGGGGTAGATAAAATCGACGCTCCACCATTTCAAAATCTCCTTCATGACAACCTCTCTCAGATTCGGGTTCAGCCGCTGCTGGAACTCACGCGACGGCTTCGCCTCGTCCTCGAGATAGATATGGTGGGAGCACAGGGCCGGACTTATCCCCTGGAGATCTGCTACGCTCTATCCTATCGCCTTGCGGTTCTTTTCAAGAACCCCCATCAGACGGGATTCCTGCTCTCCAGTCAAATCGGCGGAGATAATGACTGGGTACATCTCATGCTCACCTGCAAGGAACCTATACTTCAGCGACGTAGGAAGCAGCTTCAGCTCTGGACAACTGGGTGCTGGTGGATCTGGCCTCTGAAAACTCTGCGTGAAGGCTGCAAAATCCGCATGGGAGAACTGAAACTCTCTGTCACACTCTGAATCTGGAGAAGGCTGCCCTGCTGGACTGTCTCTGCTCTGCTCGGCATCTACCTCCTCCCTAGCTGCAAGCTCAGTGGAAGTCAGATCTGGTATGTAACCATCAAAATCTTCCCAGTCAAAATCTGACTCCGAGGGATCTGTATCATCCAAGGTGGCCTCGGTACCACCATCATCACAAAATAAATCAGTATCGCGGTCGAGAACCGGCTCTGCTGCCTCAAAAGTATCATGGGCCAGGAATGCGCTCTCCAAGCTCTCCTCTACTGGCGTCTCTGCATCAGCGGACTCTGAAAGTGAGAGGATGGCCTGTGCATCTGGGTCTGCCCAAACTGCCTCGTCATCTGTGATCACAAAGTCACAGTCCTGGTGGATGTTTGGCCCTGCATCTGTCATCTGCTCTATATCTGAAGCAGTCTCTGAGCATGCTCTGTCTCTGGCTCTGCTGTCCTCGACCGTCTCTATTTGTACACTTTCGCCCTCGACGCGAAAGTATACCTTCCCGCTATCATGGTCGGTCACTGCCTTGGCTGTGTCCAAGAACGGACGACCGAGAATGATGGGGGTATCGGTCACTGACTCAGGGATCTCCATGTCCAACACTATGAAGTCCACGGGGAATTGCAGGCCCTGAATCATGACGACAACGTCCCTCAGCAACCCCTTCGGCCTCTTGATAGATCGATCAGCAAACTGAAGGACTGTCCTGCTCTGTCGAAGAGTGCCCAACTCGAAGCGGTCGAGAAGGGATGCCGAAAGTATGTTGATCGACGATCCGTTGTCTAATAGAGTACGGTCGAACCTCTGCTCTCTGATGTGGCATCTGACATACGGGGCTCCGGAATCTACCCTCTTGGTCGGCAGCCGGTTCTGGATCATGAAACAAGTAGCTCTGGTCAGCACATGGATCTCTGAATGGTGGTTCCTCCTCTTCCTCCTAACTGTGGTCCTGTCTCTGAGTGAACGCTGGAGTAGAGGGATGTGCTGCAAAGCCTCCTGAAGAGTCATCTAAATGTGAAAACGGTCTATCATTTGCTGACTGAACTCTTCCTGCTGCTTTTTCTTGAGATTTTCTATTTTCTTGCCCTTCCCCATCTGAAGAGCTCTAGGGAAGGGGATCACAGGGTCCTTCTCAGATGAAGGACTAGGAGAGGGTCTAGACTGCTCGACGGCAGGATCCACACATACATCAAGCACCACAGGTGGACTAGAAGAAAACAAACCCTTTCCTTTATTGCCAGAAATGTCTCGAGATACATCAATAGAAGGAAAAACTACAAGACTCTCAGAAGAACTGGTGGCATCAGCACTACCCTCGGCTGGAAGACTCGCGGCCTCAGTACTGCGCTCTGGCTCGACAACATGGGTGACCTCAGTACGACCTCCTCCAATTGGTGAAATGGCGGCCTCAGTACCGCCAGTGGGATCAGCATCCGTGGTGGCATCAGTGCCACCATCATCATCTCTAGCGGCTTCAGTACTGCTCACCTCCTCGTCGGGCGCTCTGGAAGTAGCCTCTAGGTGTTGCTCACATGAGGTGCCGCCTGCTGGCATCCTACCGCTCCTAAGTGTGACAAAATCAGTATCAAACAAATATGCAGACATATCTCCAAATGTATCACTAGGAGTGGCATACTCAGTACAAACTACCTGCTCAGACTTCCTCTTGAGGTTGTTCGGATTGGGCTCTATTTGGGCAGGGATGGAGGCCTTCCCTCTCACGATGTCCCGCATCTCCTAGCAGAACTCATCCATCTCACGTCGGAATGTAGCTTGCTGATCTGTGAGGAGGCGGGCTATGTCATCCAAGGCGGGGTTCTCATAGGATGGCCCATGAGAACCTGACGGGTAGCCTCTCTGGTAGTGAGGTTGCTGCTGTTGCTGTGGGTGAGAGGGGTATGACTGTGGATGATGCTGCGGCTGATGAGGCTGATCACGCCTCTAAGACTGTCCCTACTGATAGGGATGAGGACCATACTGCTGTGACTGCTGCTGCTGTGTGTACACTAGGGGCTGCTGCTGTTGGTGATCCCTCTGATGGCTGTACTGGCCACCCTGTCCTGACGGTTGCTGCTGGGGCTGGGCACCTCCGGCCGACCAACGGAATCTGGGATGGTCTCGTCAGATACTGGGCTGGGGGCGGTCGTACCAAATCCCATAGACATCCATAAACGGCTCTGACTCATACGGGGCTGGCGGAAGTACTGCCAGAGGCTGATCCGGCTGGTATACCACCATCTGCGTGTCCGGAGATGGCGGTGACTGGTAAGTGGGTTGCGGCTGCTGGTATGGCTCCGCCTGTACAAGGTGAACTTGTCTAGGCTGTTGGTGGCTGGAGCGCTGGGACGAGCTGCTGTTGCTACTCGGATCGCCTCGTGCCTGAAGACGGGGCAGGGAAGCCGTCTGTGCCTCCTGGAGACACATGAGATGTGTCTTCTGGTCACTCAGAGTCTATGCCATCTGCTCCATCTGTGTGATGCCCTGGCACTGCTTCTTCTCAATAATCTCCATACGATCCAGCTTCTCGCTGATGATCCCCATGTCGGCAGCTGTGGACTCTGCCTGTGCTGCTGCCGCTGACGAACTGGAAGGACCGGCGTCAACCCGTGCTATCCTCTGGTATTGCACGGTCTGTGGCTGGGGCTGTCACTGAGTGTAGAGTCGGTTCTGGGACATCACCATGTAGTTTTCTACCATCTCCTCGTAGATGTCCCAGACCTGATCACGGTCCTTGGCGAAATAGGACCCGCCACAAGAAGCATTCACCAAGCCCTGAAGCTCTGGTGTCAGCCCGCTGAAGAAGCTCTGAACTAGGTTCGGCTTCGAGATGTCATGGTGCGGGCATCTGTCTGTCAACTCTCTGAACCTCTCCCATGCCTCATGAAACTGCTCATTGGGGAGCATGGAGAAGTTGCTGATCAGGGCTCTCGCGGCATTCGTCAGCCCGAGAGGATAGTACTTGTGCAAGTACTCGGTGCGGAGCTGCTCCCAGGTGTAGACAAACTTCCTAAAGTGCTTCAGCCAGGTGGTTGCTCTGTCTGCTAAGGAGAAGGGGAAGGCAATCATCCATACGGTATCCTAGTCCACCTGACGGTCATGGACTGTGCTGCAGATCATCAAGAACTCCTGAAGGTGGAGATGGGGCTCCTCTGTGACGAGCCCATGGAATCGGGGGAGGAGCTGCAAAGTGTTCGGGGGGAACTTGAAGTCCCCCACGATGGCTGGAAGCACTACCCAGTGATGCATCAAAGTCGATTCGAGGTTGTGTAACTCCCGCATTGGTCTAGATGGATCTGCGGCGGCTGTGGCGGCGGCTGCGGCGGCTGCCGCATGGTCGGGTATCCTTGGCCAGTCTCCTGGCTCGCGCTGCTCGCGGTCTGCTCTCAACTACTCCATCTCTCACCTCATCTCTATCATGAAAGCTCCCTGATCCCTCAACTGCTGCTGAACTGTCTCGAGGGAGGTGATCAGGGTGGAGTTGATCGCACCCTGGTCCATAATGAATGTCTGATCATGCTGGGGACATCTGGTGTGGTCGTCACTGCTGCCGGCCATGGTCTCTGCAAAAGCAAAAGACCTAAACTCAGGTGCCGATAAATCATCTGACGATCTCTCCTCTGGCACTGGTATCTCAGAACTGAAAGAAGAGGGGTCGAGGGGGAACAGGGTGGAGTCGAACTCAAGTTCGGAGAGCGGGTCTCGGCTCTCGCGAACCAACCTAGATGAGCGGATAGAAGTGCTGGGAGCAGTGCAGCCAGAGGCGGCCTAAGAGACCTTCTGCCCATCATCTTGATCTGGCGAGTTGGGCAGATGAGATCTGGTAACAACATTGATCACAAGCAAACCTCCGATTCACCAATGCAACACGAGCTGAAGACCGTAAAGGCTCGGTCAATTATCTTGTCAATTTTATTAGGTGATCAGTCAGGATATCAGAGCGATTAACGTGACCTGTTGGGTAATCCGATATTTTCTCAACCGACTGTCCCGTACAGAAAGAGCCGGTAATCAGTCGAGAAAAATATTAGATATGGCTCTACCTAGTGTGCGAGTCACTCTCTCGCGCAAGCAAACCAGACAAAGAGGGGGTTGCTCTCCCCAAGACAAATTTTCGGTGAGCGTCTTTTAGGCTCAATAGAGTTAACCAGTCCCAATTTTATGATTTCTCTTTTTAGGTATTTTTTAATAATCAAACAAATCGCCTAACGAATTTTTCGGTTCTCCTTGTTATTAAGTTCAAAAATCAGGGGGAGAAGTTGAAAAAGCTGATGCACGATGAAATCAATGATGCATGTAGAGTAAGAGATGTGTACCTGACTCCAGCAGCCTACATGCAAAATGATCCGCGCAGAATTTTAAAGACTGAAAATAAACTACCTAAATGGTGCAGGCGGAAAACCGAGTCCCTAAACAGCAATTCTACTCGAAAGAACGGCTAGTCGACCACCAGCCTCCAATCCAAGAGTCTGGTCTCGGTCCACCCCTCCTCCTCCCAATAAATTGGGTTCAGGAGCAACACTTGGCACGGTGGGCTGCGGCATGTAGGCTCGAAGGTAGTGAATCGACTATTTTATTAATCTTTTTATTATTGGTCCAATTACCGAACTATAGGCACAAGCAGCTTTATTAGGGTGTTTGGTTCCTAATTATTACGTCACAGTCAAGCAGAAAATCCTAAGGCTAGGGGCTAAAAAATCCGCAAGAAACCGAATAAGTAGTAAAGAAAGAAAAGCCGCGAAAAAGCCGTGTAAAAACCGAAAAAGCCACGGGGTCCCCCGAACACACCGGTGCTCGGCGATACAGACCCCTAAAGTGTCATGCTATCCCTGTATTATTACAATTATCCAAATAGTTCTGAAAATAAAATCTAACTAAACTAAACTAAAAGCCGCACTCGGCTGCCTCCTCGCTATCTCCTACGGCTCCGAGCAGAAGGGAGCCGCCTCGGAAAGCCGCGGTTGTGCCGACTCCTCGAAAGTCGCCGCCTCGGTCCCTCGGACCCTCGCAAGAAAATAGCAAAGTGTGTCAAGCCTCAATAAAACAAATAAAGCTAAGAAAAGAAAACAGAGTATATATATGCAGAAATGGAAATAAAATAGACAAGCAAAACAAGCAAAAACAAAAGATAAAAGAAAAGAAATAAAATAAAATGAAAATAAAAGAAAAATAAAAAGCCACGAAAAGCCGCAGACTCAGAAAGAGACGCGGAAAGCCGCGAGAAAGAAAATAAAATAAAAAGAAAATGAAAATGACTACTAAGTCGTGCTCCCCGGCAACGGCACCATTCTGATGAGCTAAAATCCGTGACTAAGGTAGATAAATCAATGCGGTCGTTGTGACCTCAGTCACTCGGGACTCAAAGCTCAACAAGAAAAATTATTCAGACCACCAAATAAAGATAAAACACGAGAAAGCCAACTAGCAGTCCTAGATATGGGATTGACCTGGTATAGCACCCAGGGTCGAACTCAAGAAGCACGTGATGGCCTTGCAGCCTACGAAGTAGTCTAAAAAAAGAAAAATAAAAACAAATGATTTTTGGTGGATTTTTAATATTTTTATATTTTTTGGAATTTTTAATTATAAAGAAAAATAAGAAAACAATAAAATAAGCAACTTTCAATAATTATTTAATTACTCTAAAATGGTCAAAAAAATCAAACAAAAATATTTTTATATTTTTTACTATTTTTGGTGAATTGTTGGTAATTTTTTGATTTTTATAGAATTTTCTAAAAATGAAATAAGCCAAAAATAACTGAAAACTGTCCAATCAGGCTTCTAAGACCATTTAAAAATACTAAATGGTCTAATCAAGGCCTGGAGGTATTTTTCCTGGGAAGTATGAATAAAAAGGAACAATCAAGAAAAATATTTATTATTTTTAGGAGTTTCAACTAATTATTAGAATTTTTATGAAATTTTCAAGGTTTTTCAATTTTTATATTTTCTATAAATCCAAAAACAACCAAAATTGGTCAGAAAATCAAGCAAACCAAAACACACAAAATATGATTTTTTTTAGAATTTTTGAAAAGGTTTTAATATTTTTTTTGTGATTTTTATATCTAGATAGACAGAAAAAGAGATGTTTTTGAATTTTTAAAGATAATAGACGGGCTCCAAAATTTTCCAAAAAAATAGTGAAAATTCTACATAGTGGCAGGAGCCACGTATCAAATTTTCACTTGATTTGGATACAATTTGAAATTTTATTTACAACAAACAATAGACCACAGTCATATGGACCTGTTCGTCATAAAAATATGCTCTGGGGGCCTAAAAGTAACAAACACAGAAGTCTAGGGGGTCCTGGTGCAAAATGTCCAAGATCTCACACGCAAAGCACGTGTACTAGGCACTCAGGGACCAATATGCAAATAAAATAGTTCCGAGGGCTTATTAGCAACAAGTGCTAAAAGCTTAGGGAACTAATTGCAAATTACCCAATAAATTTGGCACATGTGGAATTAAATCACTCACAGGGGTATAAATGCAATTATACAAAAAGATATTTCATTCCATAACACTTACAAACTACAGGCCCATATCATGCAATTTCACCAAAAATACACGTGATGAAGCACGTGTCCACAATACACAGGGGTAGAAGTGCAATTAAAATAAATGACAAGGTCCTCTATGCAATTTACCAAACTAAAATAAACTTGATAAAATATTTACATGTCTAAAACGTAACACTGAAAACTAAAGGGGCCTACAGGAATTTTACCCTTTATTTATCGAGGGGCTGGATGCGCGCCATGTGGATGATCGTGCGGTGTAGACGCGTTGCGGCTGAACAAAGGGGCCCTCGGCTCTGATCCAACGGTGGAGGGTGCGCCACGTGGGGGATCAACGGTCGAGAGTCGATGTGGCTAACCCTCGCTGGATGGAGGGCGGAGAAGAGGCCACGTGTGTGATCTGACGGTGGCTGATGGGCCTCTTCTTCACCCTGATGGAACGGTCCTGAGATGATATGGCACTCCGGGGATGAACGGACGGTGGAGGAGACTCCAGGAAGAACTCCTCACTGGCGAGCTTCGCCGGAGGAATGCTGGGGTGCTAGACCTCCTCGGGGGCTGCTGATGATCGGAAAAGAGTCACCGGAGCCTCCCGCGTATGAAGGACTCTCCGATGGCGCCAACGAACTCCGAGGAGCCCGGGCGACAGTGGCGGAGCTGAGCTACTGTGCCTGGAAGTTGAGGTCCTCAGATGGACCTCCTCAGACCAGTAAAATAGCACAGAAGGACTCCTGGGTCGAGGGCAAAATGCCTCGACCCGGTTAGAAGTGAGGCGGGTGGTCGGTGCGTCGTAGTGGTCGACCTTCGGCGAGGCATCAGTGGTGAAGGTCGAAGTCCCCGCTCCGGGGCAAGTCGGGGGGTGCGAGTGGGTGTAGAAGGTGCGGAGAAGGCTCGTGAATATGAGGGTCGACTCTGTTGATCGAGATAGTGATGGATGTGGTCGGAATCGGTGGTCGACGGTGATGAACGAAATTGGGCGTAAATGGAAATTGGCGAAAACTAAGAGGATCTAGGCTTACCATATGGTCGAAATCGACTGTGGGTGAGCTGTTGAAGCTCCTGGTCCTTTCCTCGAGGGCCGTCGATGCCCGAGGCTCGAGCGTTGCTCCAGGGGCGGCGCACGGCGACGCTAGGTCGCCGGATCAGTGGACAGGTCACTCTCTTCTCACTGCGACACCACCAACCGCAAGCTGTCACTCAGGCGGATGTGGTGGAGGTCCTGGGTAGGGAAATGTGGAGCCAAAGATGCGTGAAAATGTGGCCGGAGCTGAAGCTATATAGTCCTAGGGGTCCGGCTAGAAGGGTGTCGGGCGAGGAAATCGGACCATAGACCCCGATGCTATCCTCCGGGCGTGGATCAGGGTTGATCAATGACGGATTACGGCCCGAGGTTAGAAGATTTGGAGTTCGGATCGATGCACAATAAATGCGAGAAAAGGTGGGTCGGGCGCAGATCCGCAGGGCTGTGGTCCAAGGGGGGGAGTTGACCGGGGGGTCAACATCCCCCTTGGACCAATGGGATGCAGCCACTTATAAACTAATTGGAAATTCAATATAAAATAGCAAATGGCCTATTTTGGAAAAAGTTAAAATTTAAACAATGTTTATTTATTTATAAACTATTTTTTGTGATTTTTATTTATTTTTTTGAAATAAAAATTAGGTATTTACAATATAGTATTATATACATAGGTATATACACTATACATATATCTTGGATTTTTTATTTTTAATTATTTATTTTTGTACAAATTATTCCAATTTTATATTTTATTTATTTATAGGATAAAATTAGGAATAATTTGATATTTTTATTTTATTTTTATTGTTTATGTACAAGGGTAAAATAATTACTTATATACATCTATGTACATGGTATATATACAATATTTATGTTGATTTTTATTTTATTTCTTTTTATTTTATTTTTGTTTTTGTGATTTTTATTTTATTTAGTTACATTATGAAGTATAGAACATGTACAATTTTTATGGGATTTTAATTTATTTATTTATAGGGATAAATAAATATATTAAGGGTTCTATGTACAGGGTGAATATACAAGGGTGGAGGCATTTTTATTTTCTTTTTGATTTTCCCATTTTTATTTTAATTTAATATTTACAAATATATACAAATAAATAAGCACCCATATTTTTTTATTTAGAGGGAAATATTTTTATTTAATTACAGGTATATGTACACATGTGTGAGCTTCCTTATCTCTCTCTACTTGGGTTTTTATGCGGTTAGGCCCATGCTGAGCCCTCCTTTGGGATTAGGTCGCTCAATATTTATTCTAAATATCTCCTTCTTTTTCTTTTGTTTCTTTATTCTTTTATTTATGCACAAAAACATGCTAATTATTCATATTTACAACATGCATGCATTTTGATAATTATTGATATTTACAGGTATATACATGTGTTTGGCAAAGGTTTTGTAGCTAAAATAAAAGAATAAAGAGTGATGAATGGGTATTCATCATCCTCTAATTGGTTATTTGGTAAGAAGAAGGAAAGCATTGATCCCTCGAAGCGTTCCCCCAAACACCTCAAGCCGTATCATTCAAGTTCTAAAAAACATAATAAGAAAGTTACCTTCAACATATGGGAAGGAATTTTCTAAGGAATCCTCCTTAGGACCCGATGAGGAAGTCTATATGAGTGAACCCAGTTGGATGATCTAAAGCTTTATTGGAGCAAGTAGTCGTATGTTGATCCACATTGGACTCTCCCTGTCCCTCACTATTATTCTTCTATGGCCGGCTCCCCTAATCCCATTCGATACACCGGAACAATTTGTTATGACCAGACTGATACTTGTTCATCAGAGGATTCTTCCGAGGATGAATCAATTGACCGTAAGACTGAGTTGCCTTTGAGAAAGTAGCTTAAGAATAGGAATTGTTGAAGCTCCTCCAGCTTTTAGTATTATTCTTCTGAGGACAACTCAGACGATGGCTGGGAAACTTCTACTTCGTCTTCTTTCTATCATTATTCCCTTCCACCACATGCTTCCAAAAATATCGGCCGTAAACCTTCTTGATCATCGTCCATCATCCCTCCCACTCCCATTGGTTCCCTGGTACATCTTCTTCCTATACCTAGGCGAAGGCCTAAGTATATGGGGGACCGATGCCATCTGTATTTACTTATCATTCTATTCCTCACTAATCCATACTCACTATTTAATTTTTATTTTCTTTTTCACTCTCTTACGCTTAGCTTGAGTTATGGCTTCTTTGCACTTCTTGTGATCTGAGGACATAGCACTCGCTAAGTATAGGAGCGTGTGTTTACTCTGTACATATTTTACCCATAGCTCTTACTTTCGCATAAGTCTATATTTTATATATGGGGTGGGAACAGTCTTGAAAAAAATCCTAAAAATCATAAAAATAAAAAAAAGACTTAAAACTTTTCTTTGGTAGAAATTTTGACTACTAAGCATAAAAATGAGTAGCTATTTTTCAGTGAGGGAACTATGGTCTCCCTTAGTAGAGTGGGCGGTTAAAAGACAGTGCATCTGGACCCGTCTCGAAGTAGCACGGGTAGCCTTCTAACATTCCGTACTTACACCCATACTGGTTGAAAGTGGATGCAACTATTCATATAAGCTTGGACCATTCATTGTTTATCTTAAAAAAGGTTTTGAAAATGGGCTTCTTAATCATTTTGCATAAAAATCTTGCATTAAAAAAACATGTTGCACTTTTGCACTTCATTTAGCATTCCGTATATCTGCATTGGTGAAAATCCCTTGGGTTCTAAATCGAGTAATGAGCAGAAACCAAGATGGGTCTTTACTTGGGCTTAATCTGCCTAATTTTCAGAGGAACTTCACCGAGAGATAGGATTTTAGAAGCTTTAGGTCTTTGACATAATTGTCCGAGTTCTGCATATTAATGTGTACACATTGACTCTTAGTGTCTAACCCGATAGCCTCATTTTGGGTACGACTCTAGAATATGAAATTAATTTGTACTCTCGCACTATGCACTTAGCTCAACTCATACGGGGTGTTGGAAGACTGTGTGAGTCTCTTTTCTGGTAGCATGGACATCTAAAGACCAGAGTACGGGTTGAAATAAAGCTTCGGATGAGGGATGGACTGCTAGCATAATTTTTCTAAGACCTCAAAATATGCGCGGAAATAAATATTCTATATCTGTAGGGGCTCAAAAGATCCATGCAGAGCAACCAAAAATCCATACAAAAAGACGACAACTACCAAATAAATATTTGACCAAAAAGGTCCAAGCTTAAGGAAAAATACAGGTCTTGGTGAAGACTTGGCTAAACTGGCCACACTCCAGTTCTCTTCTTATTCTTCTACCTTCTTCCCCCTTTGATTGTAGACACAATACGTACCTAAACTTAGAAGGAAACACCCAACTCCCCGAGGATGGGTTATTGGAGGAAAGGTTTGCATGGTAGTCCAACATTCTTAATGGAAAGAGCTAACGCCATTCACATAAATGAAATAGTTGTTTCAATGTTCGTATGATTTGGGAGGAGGATTGATCTAAGATGACTTCTTAGTCAAAACTGTTACAATCATGTGTAGAACTCGGAGGCTATGATTTTTAAAACCCTAATTCTCACAGAATTTCCGCCAAACTATTAATCCAAAGGCTGGGTCTAGCTCCATTTTCACCTTTTGTTCATGACCTTGGTATGGAACCCAAAATCATTTTACTTTTGCATTTCATTTTATTTGCTTGGGGACGAGCAAGGTTTAAGTATAGGGGGTTGATGAATTTGTGATTCATTACTCTAATTAGCCGAAAATAGATCTTCGTCCTGAGAATTTAGGATCAGTTACATGATAACTTCATAAAACTAACTTTCATGCACTCATAATTAATTTGCATAAATTAGTATCCATTTCTACATTCATAATCATCTGCATATATTCACCTAACTCCATCCATTTTTATTAAATTCATGCTAACTCCAATTGGTATGAAACTAATTTCATTGTGTACATATCACTAACCTTAATCCATGAAAAATCCTAAATATTGCTAACTTGTACAGATGTGAAAGAAAGACGAAAACGCTCATATATATATATCATTTAGTGCCCAAATGAACTATACTCATTTTTGATTTAATGTACATTCAATTATCATAAAATTAGATCAAATTCAAAAGAATCGGAATCCATTTGTGAAAATTAGATTTTGGGACCTAACTGTGCATTAAACATATTTGTTGTTTTTGACTTATCATTTCATGTGCATATGCCACTCATTTTGAATATTTCTCTTTCTAATTTCATCATTTCATTTCATGCTTTACTAAAATTCATAAAAATCAAAATCTAAGAATATATCAAAAAAGAAAAGAAAAAGATCAATTCTGACTCGAGCTTTCTCACTTGATCCACTTGTAGATAATTAACTTCTCTAATTTTATGACCTATTTAAAACCCGAAAAAAATCCAAAAAAAAAACTCATTTGACTCTATTACATAATTTCATAGTATGTTTGATTTTTGTATGCATTTATTTATCATCAAAAAATCAAATAAAAATTGCAAAGCTCAAAATAAGTATTTTATATACATAAAATATTAGCAAAAAATCATATCTTTCATCCAACACTCTGTTTACATTTGAGTCCTCCATGAGTACTATAGATCATAATTAGAGGAACATTTTTTGTTTTGATCACTTTTGCATCCAAGTCCATTTGTTATTTTTTATGTATTTATCTCTGCATTTTAAGAATTGGTCAACATCCCTGGTTAAAGTCCTTCATGTGGCATGTTCTCAATTGAGTCATTTGGCTCCTAGTGCTAGGCCACCTTCACTCCCCACATGCTAGGCACGTGGATGAGGTCATCCCTCCATGCACGTGAGCTCTCCTTGCAAAACCAGCAGTGGCGAGCTCTTACACCTAATCTTCCCTCTACCGCCGCTAGCGCCACTCAACACCGCCTCCCTCATCTTGATGCACCATCAGCCGACAAACCTAACTAACATTATCCCGTCACCCCTCCCAACCATCTATAACAAACCCTATCGCCTTTGATCCCAAACCATCACCTGATCAAATCAAACCACATCCTATTCCCTTCTCTGATTTACAAGCCGCCAACTGCCAGTAGACCCATCCTCCATCTCCAGCTAACACCCTCTTCTTATCATATCGTTCCCAACCAACTCCTCCACGAACTTCGCCTCGACCCTTTCTCACCCATCTCCTAACAACCTTATTCCCTCGATCGATTCATTATCCTTTCCCCTTAAGAAACCCAACACCTTTCCCTTACCCTATTTAATCCACGGTCGAACAACTGTCAAAGGCATCTGCCATATACGAGTTTAGACTAGAGAGAGATATAGTCGAGAGGTGGTCGGTGATAGCGGCCACCACCTCTGGTGAGAACACCTCTTCAGCGAGAACTAGAGGGACTTTGCCCCTCTTCTACTACTCCTTCTTGCAAGGATCATCAGAGCCTCTCGTGGTCCCACCACCACGGTCGAGGCAATCATCTAGAGAGGTGACCAGACCCTTCGATCCTAGGTGAAACCCCCTTCATCTTCTTCTTCTTCCGCATCCCACATCTTGATTCTTTGCCTTGATTTGGAACCAATCGCTCCAGATCAACATCTCCACCGGCAAAGTCTCCCCACTTCTTCTTCTTTCTTCCCCCAACCTTCCAACGCCACCAACTCCACCTTCCAACACGATTGCCAGGAGCTCCACCCCATCCTTCTCGTCACAATAAGCAACACCCAGGTCCAAGCCACCTCTCAGACGAAGAACAAAGATCTCGCAGGTGTGACCTACAATCGGCATACGATCAAGAACATGATGCATGCAGAGATAGAAAATACGCACCTTACTCCAGCACTCTACATGCAATATGATCCGTGCAGAAATTAAATACAGAAATTAAACTACCTACATGATGCACGAAGAAAACGGCCTTAGGCGAAAGATTTCTACATGTAAAGCACAATAGCTAATAAGTCAACAAGAGAGGTCGGAGTTCGATCTCTGATGCCGATCGGTGTCCGCCACAACAGATCCTGTCAGCGCTGTATACGGCCTCTAGCGGCACATGACCTCTCAGGTAACTTAGATTAGCTTTTTCTTTGTGATTTAATTAATTAAGTCCAGTTATCGATCTATAGGTGCATGCAAATAATTAGGCTGGGACCTTAATCAATTACGTTACAATCAATATAAAAATCCTAAGTCTAGGGGCCAAATTCTGCATGAATCAAAAATAAAATAAAATACAAGAAAACAAAATCGACGAAAAATAGCGGTAAGGTCTCCCGAGCACACCGGTGCTCGGCGAAACAGACCCCGAATAAAGTGTCCAAGTCCAAAGTTCAAAAAGTCCTAAATTATTACAAGTATTTGTTATCTCTCAAAAATAAAAAAATATATTCTTCTCCTCCGTGCTCTTCCTCCTGTGCGGGTCCTCAAAAAGTAACTTCAAGTCGTCCACACAGTACCTCGCACAAAAATCAAAGAGAGAAGGTTAGAAAACAATTATTATATAGAGAGACAAATATCACAAAAATGAAATATGACTACAAAGTCGTGCTCCCCGGCAACGACGCCATTCTGATGACACGCCTGAGACTCGGGTTAAGTATGTAAATAAACAATGGTCGTTGTGACCCAAATCATCAAGTGCAGTAAATCGAGAAAAATGTGTTAAACCACTTAAGAAGATAATAAATCAATGAAAATAATGTTTGTGCGGTGACAACGCGATCAATCTTTGGTGGAGAGGAGCCCGATCTCCGAGAGGTTTCTTGTTGCAGAAGGGTGCTTAGCCTCCGAGCCGTCCGGTGACAGCGTGTCAGCCCTCGTCGAGGCCATCATAGCATGTCCGAACCCCGAGGTGAGATCCACTTTATTTCCTATCTTTTCCTAGGTAAATCGTAGGTTTAATTTTTATGTAGATATAGTGATTAGTTTTTAGATTAAAAATCCTAAAATTTTCACCGCACTTTGATTCGCCCCCGACACCGATTTGCCATCTCATTTTCTGATCTTCTTATTTCACTTTCTTTCCCCTATACTTTACATTTGCTAGTCCCTTAGCAAACACTTATTTGGAAAATAAGTGAAAACAAAAATAAAGAAAAGAAAAAGGAAAGAAGTTAGAACAACATTGACTTCTAAACTTATCTTCATAAAAATGTAGTATGGAGCTCTGTTGGACCTTTGGATTATTAATGTGTTGGAACCTTAATGGGAAATGGATTTAAAATCTAGCAGCCTCTAAGTTCCATAAAACTCCTATTCAAGTCTCCTCAACAGTCAGATCAGAACAAGTCTACATACACAAATTATTATGACTATGAATTATTACTTGTACGTGTAAGTGAAATATAGCTCCTCATCTCAAAAGTAGCAAAGAGACATCCCCTCTCAACAAGGTAACTTTAATCCCCCGGTCTGGCAACTCTTTCCTCGAGGAGCGGGAATATTCCCTTCTAAGTTCAAGTACAACCAGCTCAAGAAGAGGGGATGGAGAAGAGAATGGACGTTAACCAGTGTAGTTACCTATCCTTGGATGCATGACCAGTGTAGCCATGTCACCCGCTGCAAGCTCACAAATATATGACTTTGAAGCTCTTATTCTTTTTTTTACTTGTATATACACTCCGACAGGCATTTTATTTTTCTATCAGGCCTGTCCACTTTTGGAGATTTTGCATTTTTTTTTTCTTTTTTTTCCTTTTTTTTGAAAATATATACAAGTTGCAGCATGTACATAAGGAGTTTTTCCTCTTGAGCCAGTAGACTATCCCTCTTTTGAAGCATTATTGCAACCCCACAGCTCCTGTCTTTAGACCTCAACATCACCAGACTAGGTTGAGACGCACTTCCCTCCCTAGAGGAGGACGAGAGGTTCCTCCGAGATGTACTACCCTCGTATGCTACCCCAAGCCAAAGGATTCTGCCCCCTCACTACCTCCTCCATGAAGAGCTACGTGTAAAGTGCATTGTCCAAGGTAAGCCACGGTCTGAAAGAATCATGCGTGTGTTGTTAAATATTCTACTTAGACTCATCAAGATGATATGTGAACATAGTCTTATGGACTCAAAGAATTAAGTCACTAGGACCTGAAAAGTCTTAACTCAAAATCTTATAAGGTTCCTCTGAAATTAAGTGGATTAAGGTCCAACAAAGCTCCATTCTTCAAATTTATTCCAAACTTAGTTTAAATGTCAAAATCATCATGAAAAATGCTCATGCAAATAAAAATGCAAGAAAGTACGTACATGCAAAGAAAAGAAAACAAAAATTTTTTTGTGAAATAATTTTCAAAATTTTGAAATTTTTATGAGTTTTTGAAAAATGATGGACATGCAAAAAGTTTTTTTAATGCAAATAGTTAGTAATATATACAAGTAGATACACAATTATTTTTGGAATGAGATACATATTTACACAAGAGTGAGTTAATTATTTTACAAGAATAAGATGAAAGGATTTACAACTTGAGTAATTTATACAAGTATATACACAGTTGGATTTTTTTAATTTATATTTTATTCTTTTTTTTAATTTTGTGATGCATATATTCCTCAGATTTATTTGAAAATGATTTTACAAAGAATTTTGAAAACTATAGTCCAAAATATGTTTTCACACAATTTTACAAACATTTACATACATTTGAAAACTATTTTGCAAACATTTTTCAAACAGTATATATAGATTTTCAAAATAATTTTTCAACCATTTTTCTAAACATTTGCAAATAGTTTTTACAAAATAATTTTATTTCACACAAAAAGAAAAATTTTTACAATCCACAATATTTTTACAAAGGTTGAAAATATTTTTCAAACATTTTTCAAATAGTTTTCAAAAGATTTTTCAAATAGATTTTCAAACTACTTTCAAAATATTTTTCAAAATAGTTTAACCAGATTTATTAATCAGTATATACAAAAAGAATTTTGAGGAAATATCTGCATCTTTTTTTATTAGTTAGTTTATTTTTTTTAGTATTTACACAGTATTTTAGCCAAAAAATATGAAAGTACGAGTTATGGCTAAAGTATATATACAATATATACGACACCCCCTATACTTAGCTCGAACTATGTCCTCATAGTGATCAACGAGCTAAAAAGAAAGACATAACTCGTGCTACGTATAGAAAAGTGAAAAGATAGTATACTACAACGATGAATAAAAGAATATAATCAATAGAAGTCGGTGATCCCCCTATACTTAGGATCAAGTAATCCTAAGTATAGAAGATTGTACACAAAGGGAAAACTGAGGAGTAGAATGTACAGAGTCTACCTCCCCTATACTTAGGGTAAAATATCCCTAAGTATAGGAAACAAAACAGAGGTAAAAAGAATAAAAAGAATAATCACAAGTCTAACACCCCATATACTTAGGGTAAAGTACACCCTAAGTATGGAATGATCATGAGATGGATATGGGGTGTGAGACGGAAAGAATGTATGATATGGACAGAAGGATCTATACAACAGTGATCATGTTGAGGTGCCTCTCAACAAGCACTAGAGTTTACGCCCCTAGCTGGGCGCAAATGTTAGGATAACGCCGTATCGAGGTTCAGGACAACATCGGTCAGGCGAATACCGTACTGTCGTTGCAGTCTCAGTGGGAGAACAACAACAGGGTCAACAGAGTAAGTGATAACACCCAGATAATCAATCAGGCGGGTGTCTACTACCAGGTCAAGATATGGGAAGATGAAATCAGGCTCCGGTAGCACAAAAGAAATCGTCGGCTCAAGATCTATATGGAGTGAAAGGGCAGAGCCGAAGAAGTCGAGCGTGGAGAAGGAAGGATCTTTCAGTGAATCCTCGATGTTAATCATAGTCTCGAATAGATATGGAAGATCAAGATCAGGAGACTCACTAGAAAGGTTGATATCCGATGTATATAATGTAGACAAATCAGTGAAATCATCGAATACCTCAAAGATCGGGTCATCCTCGCGAGGCTCGTCGAGGAGAGAAACCTCAAACTCATTATCACAAATATCAGAAGATTCCGTCTCGTGATCCGACAGATCGGAAGCACTACCCGAAAGTGAAACCGAGTACATATGGTCCATGGCATCCTCCCGCAGATAACCCTCGGGGAGTAATACCGAATCATCAGGAAATTGAAATCAATGCTGTCAAATGTCATGTCCTCTAAAAATGTATTGACCTCATCAAATGGGAGGACACATGGCTCAAATATGGGACTAGCAAGGTCTGTCGAATCAAAAATCGGTCCCTCATCAAGCTCTCTCTGCTGAGACGAATTTAAATATATCTCCGAGTCTGAGAAGATCTTCTGAAGACAAGACACTGAATCAACTGGACATGGACACTAAAATGACTCTAAGGATAGCTGAAATGCGGGCTCCTCCTCTATCTCTTGGGATCCTAGCAGATCTAGAATCGAAGAATCATCAATGTGGAGGTGCGGGACTGGATCAAAATCTGATTGTAAATCCAATGAAAACTCAACCAAAGTCCGGCTCTCGGAACTCACAGTAGTAGTCAACACATCCATCAAATGAGAAGTAGTAGCATCAATATCCTCGGATTTGTGTGTGCGATCAAGATCAGCATGGTGTGTCACACACTCAGCTGTCGTCATCTCTCCCTCATGTGTTGTCCTGAATAAATCATCTCGTGTATATGCAAGATCAGAAAGTGTATCCAAGATGGTCTCAACTAAATCCAGGTCGGGAAAGTGGTGTGAACCACCACACGAGTTAATGACATATGCAATCTACTATGCGGTCCTCCCCCTCATGGCGATATGGATAAGGTCAGTCATCGAAAATCCATGATCCGGAAATCGCCTCAAAAGTTCTCGTAACCTTAACCATGAATCTATCAATGGCTTCTGGGGGTTAACTGAAAAATCACGAATACACGACTGCATCATCTCTGCTCTACGCTGGGGTTAAAATTTCTATAAAAATAATGATCGTAAATCTCCCCACATAGCAATCTTCCTTCCCAATCGTCTGTGCCAACTCTTGGCTCTACTTTGGAGTGTAAATGGGAAGGTAATCAACATCATGTCCTCAAAGTTATATCAGAATATGATCGTGATCCACAATTATTCTCAAACACATCGATATGCAAATAAGGTTTCTCGTGCACTTCCCCAAAGAATTTGGGCAGTAGATCAATGAACTATAAATCCAAAATGAAGGGGCTCAGTGTAGAAGCGGAGCGCGCTTCTTGATCAGTGTACTCATCCATCATCTCATGATTAAAGTCATCTAAAGCTTGCCACTATCCCATTTGATCGCCTATGGGATGCACTCTCATCTCAGCAATGTGAATGCCCAGGTCTCGTGTATGGTCAATCTGGTCTCTGCAGGCTTCACTCACAGCATGTCCCGAATGAGCGGGTGGGTAGGGAGAAGATTGGAAATCAGATGGAGTTCCGACCTCCCAAGAGAGTGGACGGGAATGATGGGCGTGAAATGAAGAAGCCACATAATTTTGCTCGAATGGAATGCGACCCATCATGAAGAGAGGGAAATGAAGGGAGGGAGGGTGGGAGAGTAGAAAGAGAGATAGATAGAAGGTGGGAAAGAAGAAAAAGAGATAGAAGGGAGGGAGGGTGTGATAGAGGCAGAAGGTGACTGCTAATGATTCAAAGATCGTAACCGACTCACACCAAAGACATACAAAACATAATGCAAAACCTCAATTCACCAACTCAACACAAAGTGAAGACCTTGAGATTTGGTCTTTTATCTTTTCAATTTTAGAGTTAGGTGATCAACAAAAAATGTACAAACACTTAGGAGGCTTGAATAGGATTTGGGCACTAGTCTTTAGTGTGTACACGAGCAATTAAAAGCGCAAACAATGAGGGGATTGCTCTCCTAAAACAATGGTGTGAATTAATTACGTTAGATTTTAAAAGACAAATTCAATTAGCAGTCTCGATTTTTTATTTTTGATTTTTTGATTTTTTTTGATATTTTCAATAACAACGCCTAACGAGCTTTCCGATTTCCTCTTTGATTGATTTGCATACAAGAAACAGGGGGAGGAAGTCGAAAAAGTCTATGCACGGTCAAAAACGATGATGCATGCAGAGATAGAAAATGCGTACCTTCCTCCAGCACTCTACATGCAATATGATTCGCGCAGAAATTAAATACAGAAATTAAACTACCTACATGATGCACGAAGAAAACGGCCTTAGGCAAAAGATTTCTACACGTGAAGCACAATAGCTAATAAGACAACAAGAGAGGTCGGAGTCTGGTCTTTGATGTCGATCGGTGTCCGCCACAATGGATCCTGCCAGCACTGTATACGGCCTCTAGCGGAACATGACCTCTCAGGTAACTTAGATTAGCTTTTTCTTTATTATTTAATTAATTAAGTCCAGTTATCGATCTATAGGTGCAGGCAAATAATTAGGCCGGGACCTTAATCAATTATGTTACAATCAATATAAAAATCCTAAGTCTAGGGGCCAAATTCTGCATGAATCAAAAATAAAATAAAATACGAGAAAACAAAACCGGCGAAAAACAGCGGTGAGGTCCCCCGAGCACACCGGTGCTTGGCGAAATAGACCCCAAATAAAGTGTCCAAGTCCAAAGTTCAAAAGGTCCTAAATTATTACAAGTATTTGTTCTCTCTCAAAAATAAAAAAATATCTTCTTCTCCTCCCTGCTCTTCCTCCTGTGCGGGTCCTCAAAAAGTAACTTCAAGTCATCCACGCAGTACCTAGAACAAAAATCAAAGAGAGATGGTCAGAAAATAATTATTATATAGAGAGACAACTATCACAAAAATGAAATATCACTACAAAGCCGTGCTCCCTGGCAACGGTGCCATTCTGATGACACGGAAATCGACGCAGTTAAGAGGTAAATATTATGCCAAAATGTCGTTGTTCTCAACCACGCGATTCGGTCAACGGAAAAATAATTTAAACCACTCAGAAAATACAGAAATTCAATGTAAGCAATGTAAGCGGTTTTCGCTATTCTTTTTACCTGGTATAACGACCAGGGTCGAACACAAGGAGCACGATTTTAAAACTAAGTAGTCAAATTTCAGAATTAATTTTTAGTGATTTTTTATTTTTTATTTTTTTATTTTTGGAATAAGCACAAATGAATAAAAGTGATAAAACACACAACCCACACTATTTTTGTATTTTTCAAAAAGGTCAAAAATGTTCAGAAAATTCAATAGAAAATGTTTTTTGTGTTTTATATACTTTAAAATATTTTTGGTAATTTTTTCGCAATTTTCTAATGTTTTTGTGATTTTTTAAAAATCAAACAGTGCAAAATAGAGCAAACTATTCACAGTCAGGCGTATTTTGTAATTTAAAAATACTTAAATGTCCAATACACTTGATAATTATTTTTAAGAGAAACTACAAAGAAAAATCTACAAATAGTGACCAAAATCAGAAATTTTAAATTTTTCTACCATTTTCTACAATTTTTTTAATATTTTTAGTATTTTATAATTTTTTGGTGTTTTGTAATGAGTTAATGCTTGAAAATTGGACAAAAATTAAAACACATCAAAATACAAGTATATTAATTTTTTGGAATTTTTTAAGTAATTTTTCGAATTTTTATGAATTTTGCAATTTCGGGCAGACAAAATAACATTGTTTTTCATTTTTTAAATATATCAAAAGGCAATAAAACTTGATGAAAAATTTATACAAGATTACCAACTACAGAAGGAGCATACACGAATTTTTGCAAAATTTTTGGACCCCTAAAAATATTTATTTAATCAAAAATAACAAGCAAGTTAAAGTTTGAGATGACAGGGAGCAAATTGCAATTATTCAGAATTTTTGCACGAAATAAACAACAGAATCATAATGAGAGGAAAATCACGCAATTTACCCATTAAATATGTGTGAGGCACATGACTTGAGAGCTTATTGGGACCACTTCACAATTACAGCAACTCCAAGGGCTTACTTTGTAATATTTCCAAGATTCTTTATTTATTTCCAAGACTCCCAACCCTAGGGTTTTTGTTGTTTTCCTTCGTTCTCAAGAAAGAGGAGGAGCCAAAGGGGTGGAGCTGCCGCCGCCCACGGGAACTGGAGGAGGACGGCGCCCACGTGCACGGACACAGACGGTGGCGCCTGTGCGCAGATCGGAGGGGACGGACCGCGGGAGGGGGCCCACGACGGCTGCGCAGCGCATTGAAGGAGAGGAACGGGAGGTCGCGCGGAGGTGGGGCCATCGCTCGCGCACGTGGCTGGGAACTGGAGGGCAGCGGGGGCACGCGCGGGCCGGGCGGCGCAACCGCGCTGGGCGAGAACGGTGGAGGCGGGCACGCGAGCGCGGCAGGAGGAGGGGGCCGCACCGCACGTGTGGCTCGACGCCTGGAGGAGCGCGGGCCGCTTGTGGCGGAGATGGGCGGAGCCGTGGCCACGCGCGGTGGAGGAGGCGCGTAGCAGCGGCGTTCGGGCGGAGTTTCGATGGGTGTCGGTGGCGCGCCTGCGAAGGAGTTGGGGCGGAAGAGGCCGTCGGGCATTGACGCCGTGCTGCGTGGGAAAGTGGTGGCCTGCGCGCGCGCACGGCACGGTGGCGCGCAGGTCGAGGATGGAAGGAGTTGACGGTGGGGGGCCTGCTGGGGCGTTGCTGTAGCAGCACTGCTGCGCGGCCGCGTGCTGTGGAGGCGCGGATGCGGGCGGCGGGGGTGGCGGCCCGTCGTCTGCTTCAAGATTTTTTTTATTTTTTTTTGTTTTTATTTATGATTAAATTTCAAGGAAACAAAAAATTGTATTTTTTTGTTTTTCTTTTAACAACAGCTGTAAACAAACAAAGGATATAAAAAATTTTATTATTTTTTATTTTTTTATTTTTTATTTAGACCTGCAAAATAAATTATTAGAGAAAAAGATAAATGTTTTTTTTATTTTTTTAACCTGCAAAACAAAGGTTAGAGTTGACCACAAATATATGAATTTTTATTTTATTTATGTACACAATAAGATGGATGAACGGGGATGGATCTTGACGAGGTATGGAGGAGAGATCCGTGACTCCGACCACCGTGCGTGGTCGGAGGTGAGAGGTCGTGTGAGGTAGAAATGAAAATGTGAGGATCGCGAGGTGAGGTGAAAATTTGATTTTGGAGGCGGATCAAAATGTGATGGATTTTTTATGAACTAAATTCTAATGATCTAAAGATTAATAAAATAAGATTGAAAATGAAACCTACGATTACCTACGAGAAACGACCGGAAATAAAAATCGGATCTCGCCTTGGGATCGGACACGCCGTGATGGCCTCGACGATGCTCAAATCGTTGTCACCAAGCGGATTGGAGGCTGGGCACCCTTCTGCAATGAGTAGCTCTCGGAGATCAGGCTCCTCTCTCCAAAGATTGATCAAAAGGAAATGAGGGAGAATGAGCCCATTAAAAATAGAAGAAAAATAAAAAAGGAAGGTATCTATAAAGAAGGAAGGTGATTATTGGTTAATTAAATAAAATAATTAAATAAATAAAATAATTAATTAATTAATTTCGAAATTGGGAATTTAATTAATTAAATAAATAAAGTAATTTATGGAAATCAATTAACCACCTTAATGGTGGCCAATTAAGGTATAAAATCAAATCATTACATAAAAGGTAAGTTATCAAATCAAATAAATTAATTAAATAATTAAATATAAATATAAAATTCATAATTACATTAAAATAATTAATTAAAGTTAGATAATTAATTTTTGGTGGATTTTATAAAAGGAAGTTAAATGTATACACATTTTATACACATATAATACAATGTACATATGTACAAATAAGGAAATAATTTTTATAAAAGATTTTTTTTAATTTTTAATTTTTTTAATTTTATTTTTAATGAAAACAATATTTATAATTATATACATTATGTGCAAAAATAAACATAAATAAAATATATACAACAAGTATATGAGAAAATTGTATAAAACACCCCAGAAAACTGACTTTTTAACCGTAACTTCAAAAATTATAAAACCATAGCCATTTGAAAGATAATGTAATTTAGAGTATGATGGAAGTGAGTTTGGTTCAATTTGAGCTCGTATGGAGCCGGAATTGATGTTTCAGTTATCGCTTTGCGGCTTTTTCTGGGTGTAAGTTTTTGCAATATATACATTATTTTATTTTACAAATATTTTTATTATTTACAATACCTTTTTATTTACAACTTTTGTTTACAAAAATGGTTAGTTTGAGATCAATTTATGTACAAATAAAATACGATAAGTTTTGTACAAATATACAAGAAAAATGTTCACAAAACATTTTTCGATTTTCGACAGCTGACCCTATCTCCCCTACTTTATTCTTGGTCGATCAGGTCAAGTCTTGACCTTCTCTCGGGGTTCGAGTTAGTCTGTATTTATTACACAAATACACCCTTTTCTTTTCCTTTTCTTCTTTATTCCTTTATTTATGTACAAAAAGTGTTAAAAATGCAATTTTAGCAAATTCATGCAAAATGGTAATTTTATGGAATTAGTGGTATTTACATGTATTTAACTAAGGAAAAGAGGCTAAAATAAAAGAATAAAGGCAATGAATCATGGATTCATCAACAAGCAACACCCAGGTCCAAGCCACCTCTCAAACGAAGAACAAAGATCTCGCAGGTGTGACCTACAATCGGGTAAAATTGCGGCTGACCCCTTGACATTCTTAAATCCACATAAGACCCCGGTCATGCATGCTGCATGCGTGACCTTGGGAAAATTGCATCCAGCTCCGCTTAATTATAGGAAATTCTGAGAACACCCCCTCATAGGGTAAATTGCAGAAACAACTAGCGGCCTTTGCAAATTTCAGAGAAATCCTTTCCAGGTGTATAGCTGCAAACTTTATTTATTTTATTTACTATTTAGTCCCTGGAATTTCAGTTATGCATATCTTGAGCATTATTTATCGGATTTTCACATTCTTGGTGTTGTTGCAATCCTCGTCTCATTATAATTATATAAAACACATTAGTAGATACTTTTGAGACAACTTGACATTAATTATTTGAGGAGATCATATCTTATAATGTGAGCACAAGTATTCTTGATATTGATTCCTTTTATTGCTTAGTAATGTGATTTGATTAGGGGATTTATTTGGGAGATTCATTTGAGATTAATTGAACCATTAATTAAACCAGAGGGGAGGGAGCTTGAATTTATTTGGTTAGCTTGGATTGATTGCTTGTTACTTTCTCTTGTGTATGCACCTTGTATCTGCATTCATCATTTTGCATCATATTATTACATCATTTAAAAATCACGAAAATAGTTTATTTATTTATTTTTCACCACATATCATAAAATTATTTTCTTGCATTAAAATTATTTTGTAAAATTCATGCATCATATTTCTTTTTTTGAAGTAATTACATATTTTTAAATTAAATTCCATAAAAAGTTGAAAAAGATAAAAATACAAAAATAATCTTCTTCTTCTCTCTGAAAACATAATTTATTAGATTATTTAATTATTAATCTTAGACCCTCACATTACCTCCCTGAGTTCGACCTTGGGACTTACCCAAGTAAAACAAATAATCTTGATCGCATCGAGACTTAATTCTCCACATCATATCTCAGTGTGATCATTTTAGACGAATCGCTAGATTTCCCACTACAACAATTTGAAAAAATTAACATAGGGATTTCAGCGCTCATCGCAGATGGATGTCAAGACCACTTTTCTCAATGGATACCGCAAAGAGGACATCCATATGGAGCAGCTCCAAGGTTTCATAGCTGAGGAAGTAAAGTGTGCAAGCTAAAGAAATCCATCTATGGGCTCAAACAAGCTACTTGTAGTTGGAACATCCGATTCTATGAAACCGTAAAAAGTTATGATTCCGTGCAGAATTTGGATGAACCATATGTATATAAGAAGCTTAGTGGGAGTTCCATCATGTTCATTATGCTTTATGTAGATGGCATATCATAAGGAATGATACAAGAATAATGATCGGTGTTAAGATTCGGCTGTCCAATACCTTTGAGATGAAGATCTCAAAGACGCATCTTATATCTTACGTTTGAAATTGTTTAGAAATAAATAAACGAGGATATTGGGACTATTACAAAAATGATACATCATGAAGATCTTGGAAGGATTCAATACATATAATTCTAAGAAAGTCTTCCTTCCCTTAAGACAAGGTATTCATCTAACTAAAGGGATGCCTCCTCAAACTATTAAGGAAAAGAAAGCCATGGTCTGATTCCCTTACGTATCGGTTGTGCGAAGTCTGATGTATGATATGATGTGTACTAGACAGGATATCTTCCATGTAGTGGGAGTGGTAAGTTGTTACCAATTCTGCTATGGAGAGAAACACTAGACTGCAGTAAAGAGCATGTTCTGTGTCTTGGTTTACAGAGAGAATGATCTCCAAGTCCTATGGTACACCATTTCAGGTCAGATGCGGATGATAGGAAGTCAACCTCGGGATTCTTATTCATGTTTAACGGTGGTGTTGTGAGCTAGAGAAGTAAGGACACCATGGCTGATTCAACAATCGAAGCAAAATACATAGTCACATCGGATGTTGCTAAAGAGGATGTGCGGGTGTGCAAGTTCATTCAAGAACTTGGCGTAGTTTCCTCATCAGAATCTCTCATTCCATTGCTCTGTGATAACACAGTGCCATAGTGTAAGTGAAGGAACCCTAGTGGCATCAAAGAAGCAAGAACGTGGAGAGGAAATATCACATCATCTAGGAGATCTAGAAGCATGGTGATATCACGATCACTAAGGTTGCCTCTGCCAACAACATTACCAACCCGCTAACCAAGCCATTGACCCAAAAGATCTTCGACCGTCATGTAATGAATATGGGGTTGAGAGTTGTACATGAATGGCTTTGAGGGATAGTTATAGACCGTTAGACTTGTAAGCCCTTGGGGATGCATAAATGCAATAAAAGTTGTTGTTTTATCATGTCCATTTGAAATATTGTGAATGCACCTAATATTAAGTTTCCTTTGTATAATTAGGGTTTTTTATCATGGCCATACTGAATACCATGCAACTTGGAGGACACAACTGTCTTCAAACATGAGATATTCAATACAAGATGTCTAGTCTTAGAAAGAGATGGCAATCTTTCTCTAAAGACTGATTTCCAACCAACTTCTTGATGTAGGTCCTCTGTATGGGAATGGAGATTCAGAAGTGTCGGAATAATCAAGTCAAAGAGTTGGCTTGATGAGGCAGAGATAAACTAAGATCTGAATCGTAACTATCACGATCAGGCACACATCCTTTGATCTGAGACATATATGAATCTATATAAATGAGTATGCACATTTGATAGACTAATAGATTGGCAACCTATCTAAGGTCATAAATCAGTGCGTTGATGTGCATATGAAGTCGTACGAGATGTATGATCTCTCAAAGGAATCACACAGGGTCATAGTTGATGAACCAGAAGACAGAGCTCACTCATGAGATATTTTGGGGTCAAAATGAATTCTATGCATGGTTCTCTAATTTATGAAATGATTTACGAATTTGAGACATTGTTATATGCTTTTGGAAAGTATATGATCGATATTATTTCTCAAATTATCGAATGAGAAATTTGTTGATATATTCTAAGGAAGATAGTCAAACTAGGGTTTGAACTTCATATTTATCAAAGTCTTCCGGTGTAAAGGATGAATGAGTATTAGGAATGCTTAGGGTTGAATCTATCAAAATAGATCATCTACCATGACACGTCCATTCCGAGGGAGTGATGAAATAGGAAGGATTTTAGTGGCTTCATTTTATCTAGGTAAATTGTAATTTAATTGGATTAAATTATAATTCATCAAAAATGGGAGGAATCTTGATATTTGATTCATATCCATATTTCAAGTCACTATACACGGATAGTATGATTTCCCCGACATTATCTCCAAGTATCTGCATTTGTATCTCATGATTCCTAATTGGATGAGGACTCATACCTATTGACGTCAATATTGTAATAATAATAATTCTTATTACATTATTTTATAAGGATATTTTTGTGAATAAAATTGAGAAATATAGCTCATTCATTAATGTGAATAGTGAGTCACAATAATTAATATTCATATGGATGTCATTCATATAATATTTATGTAAATATAACTTACATAATATTTCCAAGAAATGAGATTGTGTGAATTTGATTCACATTAATTTTGTAGATGTAAATTGGATTTACATTTAGTTTTGTGCTTATGAATATGATTCATATGTTATACGGATTATTTCCACAATTTCTCCAATATTGATAATGTGATTATCAAGTTAATTAATTGATAAATGAAATGCAACAATATTTATTACATTTAGTCAATGTGGATGTGTAAATTGAATACACATGGCACCATTGATGAATCTCCATTTCGTCACCTTTATTCCATCGTTTTGATCTTAAAAGCCCTAGATAATGCATGTATATAGCATTATTTTGTACAAATTAACCTTCATTATTTGTTTTATTTATTGTATATAAAATACAGTTTTCAATGTCAAAATTATAGAATAAAGAAAAGAAAAGAAAAGGAATAAATTACCAAAGGTATTTTATGACCCTAAACCTTGAGACCAAGTCAAGAATTGATTTGATCGGCAAGGAATAAAGTAGGGGGGACAAGGGCCAATAATACAATAAATTTTCCATTTATTTGTTCACTAATAAACCACTTTTTGGACCTAATTTATTTTCTATTATTTATCATCAAATAAAGAAACTTTGTACATGCAATTTGCGGATAAAAATACAAATAAAAATACAAAATTGAGTTCTCACAAAATAGTATATAATGTACTTTTTATACTCTAAATAAAAAACCAAAATCCAAACTTCTCAGACCCATATCTCCTAGAAAACTCAAAATGTATGAAAATCACCTTTAATTGTATATTTAATAAGCTATTTAATGAAGGTGGTTTCTTTTAATTTGGAGTTAAGATGTGAAAGTTAGGTTTTGGACAATTATTGTACCATATACCTGAATAAAATATTCATTTTATTTATTCTTTATTATTTTTATAATTTTATATTTTTATAATTTTGTAAATATTATTTATAGTACATGTACATATTTAAAATAGAATAAAACTATAAAGAAAATACAAAAATAAAATAGTCTACATAAATACATAGATGAATATACAATACTCAAACCAATATAATATATACCCCTATTAATTTAAGTGTATATAATACATCATAAAAATATGATAAAAATATAGGGTAAATTACAAAAAAGGAACTCAACTTTACATCGATTCCCAATTTGAGGACTAATCTTTATATTGTAACCAGTAGGGGACTCAAGTTTAGTTTAACGGTTAAAACCTCAACGTCGTTAATTGAGGGTCTATTAGACCAATATACCCACCGTAAGGGTTTTTGAATCGTTCGCATCGGTGTATGTCGAGTTGAGGCTCGCGATTGCGGGGACCGATGGAGCGATTAATGGAATAGTGTGGCTGGTGATGGATGATATGCGATCGGAGGTACAACGGAGGCGGTATTATCTTGCCTGGCGGAGATCTCGGTGGTGAGTTGTGCAAGGGAGATGGTCATTGCGACAGGATTGGTGGGAGCAATGGGAAGGATGTTGCGGAGGAAGGATGGGAGCGTGGCAGTAGCGAACAAAGGCGATAAGGGTTCTAGAGCATGTGGTAACATGCGTGGGAATGTGGGCCACTGTGTACGAAGGCGCGAGAGATGTGATCAGTGCGATTGTCGAGTGAGATAAGGTTGTCGAGGGAGTGGAGGGAGATGTTGTGGTGGTGTTGTGGAGTGTTTTCCACCTCCACACTGGCAGGCACGTGCAAGATGCCGTGGTGGAGGAAGACGGCGTCACCAAGATACTCATGGTTGTATACAATGGGTGCTCTACGACCACCAGGCAGATAGACGGCGATCTGCTCAGAATCTTCAGGTTCTACTCCAACAGCTGCTTGGATAACTATGATTTCAAGACCCTTCTCATGATTGGTTCGCCTGCACTCTAAGATCCATGTGATTTCCCCTCTATTTTCTTTTGCCTCCTATTTGGATTTCGTGCTTCGAATTTTGTATATTGGCAGAAGTTGTGATCACTAAATCAAATTTGATTTATTGATGCTTCGGTTAATATGATTACACTACGCATTTGACTAGATCGAAACATTGTGAAATCGATCTGTACTGTAAGGGTTCTTTTCTGTTTGAGAAAGTGATCAGGTGGGTTAAAAAAAGATCCCAATTGGCAAGGGGTATATTGTTCACTGAAAAATAAAATTAGGTATTCAACTAACATCATTGGGGCCTTTACCGTTAAACTAAACTTGAGTCCCCTACTTGTTACAATATAAAGATTAATCCTCAAATTGGGAATCAATGTAAAGTTGGGTCTCTTTTTTGTAATTTACCCAAAAATATATTTATATGTATAAAAATAAGTTGTAACTATTTAAAATATGAAAATAAAATAATAAAATCAAGAATACAAAGTACAAATAAATATACAAAACATAGGTCAATATACCTATAATGTACCCTTAAAAATTAACTTGTAATAAATAAGCCCATAAAATAAATAAAAATCATATTAAAATACTACATAAAATAATAAATATTTTTATTTTATATCCAAAAAAAGTAAAATCATTTACTATTTTTAATTAATCATTTCGAATAAAGCTTCCTAATTTGTCATGTAGCGTCTCGCGTGGACCAATCAGGAGGCGAGGAACGTTGACCCAAGTAAAATATCCTTCCCTGTCTTTGACTATGTCAGATGTCTCAAGAGGTCTGTCTTCTCCAATTTCTCCCCGCCTCTCCAATGATCCTTCACCCTCAAGCCCTTCACCATTTCTGCTCCTTGATCATCAATGACTCTCGCCGTCCTATTACATTCTCTATACATAGCGTTACTCGATCGCAATCCCCAGGTGAATAAGGGTCGGACCCGTGTTCATAAAATAGCCCCTCTCCTTACTTCATGATTTTGGTCCCTTTTTGATCCATGAATCCCCCTAACATCGGTCAAGCGAGTATGCATGTGATAGATGATGCACCCCTGAGGTCTTGGTGGTGGTTGAAGGAGGAGGAGAGGTGACCCACGACGGAGCTCCGACCCATCCTACTCCTTGGTCACTCCGTCTAGGTTCGAGCTCTACCCTTATGTTTTCTAAGTAGTTGTAGCCTATAGGTTTAATTTGATTCATTTTATTCGGTGATTTAATCAATGTTTTAGCTTATATTTAGGCTAGTTAAATTGTCGGAGAAGCTAGTTAAATCGTCTGAGCTCTAAATCTCCGACCATTGTTCCATGTCGTCCTACACCCATTCCGACCACTATGTTACCTTCCCCATCGACTTCTCCACACTTTGAGCACCTAAACCACATCAACTTCCCTGAAATCGAGCCACCAAGGTCCTCCCACTGCCCTTCGTCGGACCTCTTCATCGCCACCCCATTTCGCACAATTCCACACCTAGTCAGGTCGAGGCAATTTGCCCTCGACCCGTTCTTTTCTCTATGCAGGTTCCAGGCTAAATGAAGCCCATTTGGGGGTTGGATCGACCTGTAGGAAGCCTCCCAGGTGCCTTGTGTTTCTTTGAGCTCGCCATACCTCTCCTTGAGGTCTTGGGGCATTTTGAAGACACCCTCGATTGTGAAAGACCTCCCCAAACTTGTGGAGCATCTCAGCATCAAAGAAGGAGCTTGGGGGAGGAAGGAATCGAAGATCGAAGCTCGGAGACAGAGACCTTCTTCCTTGTTCTTCGAGCGAAGCAACAGTTGTCAGATGAACCAGCAGCTCCCATTTTAATCCCATCAATCTAGTCTCTGCATCCCTCGGCAGTTGATGAAGCGTCACGATCAGATATGAAGCGTCGATCGCCGAATGGGTATCGATTGTTGTACGGGCGACGTGTGGCAAGTGGAAGGCTCTGGACTGCACGATATAGCACATTTGGGGGTAAAATTGCATATCTTTCCCCCGTATTTTTTGTTTTATTTATTAGTCCTATAAATAATGCTTGCAGCATAAATAAATTTGGAAGTTTTGCGTAGAGGCCGTGTATTTATTTCATATTGCATTTTGGTCCATTCCATCTCAGCTCACGTGTCGTCCCACGTGAACTGGGGAAATTGCATGATACCTTGGCGATTTTGTGAATTGTAGAATAGTCTATTTAATTTAAATATCAGTTGTATATTTTGGGAAGATTTTCACATAATCCCCTAACTATAATTTTAATTGCAAATATGCCCTCACCAATACATGTATTTTTGTGTTTGTATTTCATTTATTAAAAACAACATCCATGCTATAAAAATTATGAAAAAATATGGTTATATGCCCAGCAGATATACATTCATGCTATATTTTTAGATTTGATTTTGGGCATTTTACTTATTAATTAAAAATAACAAAACACATTTTCCCCTGGTTGACTTAGAAAATAGAAAAAATATATAAAAAATTTTGAAAATTTTTCAAAATATATATGTTAGTTATTATTGTATTTTATAACTTCAGATCCAAAACTCCTAAAAATAGAAAAAGAAAAATCATAAAAATTAAAAAGCTCCAAAATCTAGTAAAAAAGATATAAATTTTCAAAAAAAACTTAAAAATATTTATTTTTGTCTCTGAATTTTCTTTATATTAATATATTTCTATTAAAATAGATTTGAAAAATTTTGGAACTTATTTGTTATTTTTAATCTTCAACTTAATTCTGTCTATTTGTTTAATCCTTGTTTCGGGATATTTTACTTTTTAAAAATACATAAAAATATGCAAAAATTCAAGAAAATAAAAAATCATTGGAAAATTATATAAAGCCAAAAAACATTTCATTTCCATAAATTTTTATTATTACTAACATTTATAATTACATTATCTTATATTATATATATAGCATTATATATTCTTATATAATGTATTTAAATAGAAAATAGAATTAAAAATAAAAAAATAAAAAGAAAATAAAACTATAAAATTAAAACACCAAATAAATATACAAATAAAAATCCAAAAATGTATATAAAAATTAAAACTAATACAAAAAAGAATAAAAAGACTAGAGACAAGGACAAATTTTGAGCATTATTCCCCAATCTACTGTTTGCCCGCTGTGTTAGACCTCTACACATGCTTACACATTATACACATTTATTGTAGAGTTATAATAAATTTTAACTCCACATATTTTTCTTTTTATTACTTTACATATACTGTGGGTTAATTTCTATTTGAATGAGAGCCTTCTTGTGGGTCACCTCAGCGACATTGTTGTCTTCACTACTCTTTTAGTGAGGATCATTCTTTTAGACCCGCAAGAGGAATTTCTCAGTCATAAACCATATGCTTGAGTTCTTTTTTGAATAAGACTCTCTATATTGTTGCATTATTTATTTGTTAATCAATTAATAAAGCAAAAATAATTTAATTCCATAATTGGAATTAATTTTAGATGTGTTTATTAACACATGTCACCATGAGTAATAGTCCATGGATTGAACTCTTTGTTAGTTTGTTGCTTGATTTATTAATTAAATTATTTGAAGATAAAAAGGAGATAATTATATTATTGAACACAGACTTAGTCTTAAGCCCTTGATCAATAATTCTAAGACCATTACTGCACATGTCTACTTGAAGAGAAGACTCTTTAATAGGTGTATACAATGTGTATAAAAGAAGAGTAAGACTCTCTCTTTTATAAGGCTTGAATTGTGAGATCTTAGTTCCTTAAGAATTCCATACCTTAGAGAGGGAGAAGAGTCTTGGGTGTATACAACACATACAGATCTCTTCTTGTTTCCCTTATCGATGTCCAGGTTCGTGGGAAGCAATGTGATTCATCTCCATGCCTACGAGAGAGACATTGCATATCGAACTTGATTCGAGATGTTTCTTATATTAGAAACTCACGCTTAAAAGGTAAACCCTTATCTATCTCATTTTATTCAATATGAATAAAATGAATTATTTTGAAAACTATTTCCTTAAGATTTATAATTTCTGAATGCACAATTGTTATGCTACATTTCTAGTTCATACGATGAACATTGATTTAGCAAAAAATTTGCTAATTTGTTCTTTGTTTCTGTGATGCATAGTAAATAAATTTTTTATTTACTTCCTTCAAGAACTTCATCAAAGGAGAACTTGAAAGGAAAGTCATCGATTCACTCTCAAGTGAATCGGAACATAAGGTGGAAGTGATAGAAGAAGCGAATGTTGTAGAAGACATAGAGATGGATGACCTCATAGGGAAGCTGATGGCCAACGAATTCAAGAAGAAGACTAAGAAATTGATTGTGGAGTCCAAGAAGAAATCACCCGCATTCAAGGTTAGTACCCAAGACTCATCCGATGAGGAAATAAATGACAAACATCTTGTCTCCTACTTGCAAGAAAGTTCAAGAAGCTTATGAGAAATAAGAAGAGCTTCAAGTTAGGTAAAATAAAGAAAACACCAATCGCAACTCTTCATAGAGATCTTCTGAGGTTGGTTCTGGTTGATTATTGAATTCTCAACTACAATGAGAATACATCATTGACATAGGGAAATCAGTGATCATTATAACTCCATATTAAGCTTAAGGATCTCAAGTTGAAGAAGAAGATGAAGTCGTTTCTTTTATTGAAACCGGCATTTGTAATTGTCTTAGAATGTAAAATACCCCAAGCATCTTGTTGCTTGCATTTCAGTCCTTTGACATTGATTTTCAAGTTAAAAAGTCAAGCTGATCAAACAACCATTCTGAAATGATCTATCACACCTGATCGATCAACCATATTTCATAATCGATCAATATTTGAATTATAATAGCTAATATTCAGATTGATCAATTTTTGATCTCTGACTAATCATATTTTGATTCCGATTGATCATCTAAATCCACATGACCGATCATTTGATTTTGATCGATCAGCTTTGTATCTTGATTGATCATATTCCATTTCACAATGATTTTCAGAGGTGATTTCATTTTTGATTTGTTCACAACGCTAGTTTTTCAAAGTCGACATCTACAGGGATGACCCTATAAATATGACCCCGTACCTCATTCTACAACTCACAACAAGAGCAACAAGTTATCTTCTCTCTGCTTTCCATTATATAGCCTGAGAGAAAGATCGAAGGGATATTTTCTGCTTTGTTCTTCATGTCAACAACTCCGGTGTTCTGTGTTAATCTCACGAGCCCACTCATTCCTCTGTAAGATCATTTTACTTTTGCCTCATATTATTCATTGCATATTTTACTTTGATATAGAGGTTGTTAGGTTTTCTTAACTATAAATGATTGTAAGTTGTCTGGAACAACTTGTTGGAATACGATTGGGTTGCTTATATAAGCAACTCATATTAGTGAAAGACTCGTGTAGGTAAGGTTGAAAGCTCGAGTCGGGAGACTGAAGTCGTTGTTTTTACCCGGGTGGGTTTTAACATTAAATACATGTGAACGTGTGGTTGATGTGTATCTTGTGATTGAAAATGATATGCAACATTGTGGTTGTTTGAGTTTATCATTTGCAGCAATATCAACCGGTGTCTATGGGAAACCCGACAAGGTTTCACATATAAAGTACATGACTTCCTCATTGAAGGGCGTGATTCTTTGATTCAGGAGGAGTCATCAGGGTTGGGCTATGGAGAAGTGGTCAAGGATAGGGTATGTGGATAGCTAAAAATAGGTATTTCATGGGAGGTATGGTGAGTATGGAGAGGAGAAATGGTTCTAATTAAAGGGATGACAGTTCATGGAAGTGTAAATGAGAACCAACATGTCATGGGTGACATGAGAGATGTTAATGGTATTGTTTCTGAAGTTCTATGAGAAGACGTGGTTTATGAGTCTCAAAGAGGCTTGAATAGGGTGCGAGCACAGATGTTGTAGTTGAAAGGATCTAAGGAGTGAGCAAATTCTTCACAACATTCATGGCAAGATGTTCAAGTGAGATGGTTGCCAATTGTTGGCCATTCATTGGGGCAACCAATAACCAGTTGGATTGTAGCATCCACAACAAAGAGCCTACTTTGTGCAATTGTGCGAAGGAGATAACCTAATTAAGAGTAAATGACATTGATAATACCATAACAAGGGGTGCATTGTAATCAATTGTCGATCTTGTGTCCCAAAGTAAAACATGGTATAGAAAAAGCTTTATATACAATTCTGGTGCAAGAGGTCTTAGTAGGAGGGAATTTGTGTCTAAATACGGGCCAATGGATACGAAGACTAGTAAAGAGTTGGAGATTCAAGCAATCAATGAGAGGGTCATGGGTTGCAGAGGATTGGGTAGTATTGGACAAGGGTTTTTCGAAATCAAATCTCTTCTTGGGGGATATGGTGCAAAGCGGTTTTTGTGCGGAATATAAGTTGGGAATTGATTCTTCCTATAAACAAAATTAATATCAACTTAGGTAGACCCAAGGGAGAGGAGAAGGATCAAAGAATTAATCAAAAACCCTAAAAATACTTAACACCTGGAGCAGAGTAGATCGATTAGTCTAGGATATTTTATCGATTAGTTTGATTTAGGACCGAGGTTTACTCATTTATAATGAGAGAATTTTGAGTATTCGAAAGCCTGAGAGGGTAAAAAGTTTGGAAGAGTATACAAGGTCGGTTGGAATAGTTTAGAGATGGATAGGTGTGATGCCCCATCCATCCAACTACTAGAACCGACATAACTGGATTTTTTGACCTACGATCTAAATATGCCCATGATCTCCAATACTAAACAAACCGATTTATGCACATTAGATTAACATTTGAAATATATAGTAGCAGGAGAAATATATAAAATGTAAACTGCAACATTCATTTTCATTAATCATACTCATCAGTCTATGCCCACAATTGGGACACACATTATAACTATACAAAATATAGAAATAAGCTCTCAAAGCATCTCATTATTTGTCTCTCAGAGAAAATAAAAAGTAGCATAAGAAAATAAATTACACTAATAATACGCAACCTATCTGGTGCAAGTATGAAGATTGAAAGCTCGGACTCCTCAAAAATCGCTACTCTTACGATTGTTGCTCTACACCTGTAGGGTTCACACGAGGGTAACGTTATGAGCACTTGCCCAGAAACGAGACACAAACTAAGCTCTACTGTATAGAAAGAGATGTGCACTCAACTCTCCTTGGTAGTATACATGTTTACTACTAAAAAGCAGCATGTATAAGTTTGTTTAATTGACATTTTATCATTTGTTTACTAATGTTAAATATTAATTTAATATTCATTTTAGAACATTACCATCTTGATCTTGAGATTTCCACCTGTTGGTTAGAGTACACAACTGTATAAAAGTGTAAATATTGATATCAGATCATGGATTCATTTCTCATAAACAAGCAAATACCAGTACACAACTCACGAGCATTCACTGTGCAGGAACTTAATAGTCATCTTGGTGCAACTCTCAAGGACCACTATTCAAACTAGAAAGGAAAAGATCACAATCCAATTTCTATAACTTTGAAAACCACATCCCATAGTACTTCTCACAATAGTAATACTTGAAGTAAAATAAGATGTGGCCATCCTAATTCTACTCCTAGCTTTAATATCGTGTATAAGTGTGAAACCAAGAACACCAACCATGCCACATGTCTACTCCGTCGAGCAACTCTAGATGCAACCAGACTGTTAGATGTAACGTGTCACCCAACTCGTCCATCATGATCGTCGCCTTCATGGTACCTATCCAGGGACCAAGGATGCATGATGTCCAATTCCTTGCGACACCTGACTCCATCTACCATTCACCGTAAAATATCACCCACGCGATGATAATAATAAAACCATAACCATATTAATATTATCTATTACATGTTGGAGTTAAGTATAAAAACAATGGTTATTTTCTGTATCTTATAAGATAATAAAGATACTATTCATGATTGTTAGAAGTGTACGGGCATTTCTCCTTTTCGTTAAAGATCTTCATACATCAATTATTGTCACTTAGGGTTCGTTTGGTTGTAAGATTGGACAGAGTTTGGTTGGGTTGGGGTATTATTCACAGGGGTGCCCCCTCTTCACAGTTTACTATTCACCCAGCCCAACCCAACCCTGCACAACCTTGCAACCAAACGAACCCTTAGGAACCGTGTTGAGATTTATCCTGTGAAGTCTGATTGGTTGAATACAAGTAGAAAGCATTGCTGATGTGGCTGATCTCCCTCCTGCCTTCTGATTGGCTGAGAGCTCTTGGGATGGATTGCTGAGGTGTCTGATCCACCTCCTGCATTCTGATTGGCTGAGAGGTGTTGGGTTGGATTGCTGAGATGCTTAATCCACATCCTGCATCCTGATTGGCTGAGAGCTGATGGTGGGGATTACTGAATGCTTGGTATTCTTTTGTTGTAGTATAAAAGGAGCCCTGTGGCACCACATATTGTATCCCAACTTCATTCAAGAAATAGTAGAGAGAGTCTGGTGTGAGCAAGTGGAGTAGGCACATTGCCGAACCACTATAAATCCTTGTCTTGTGCGATTGTGCGTGCTTTCTTCTTCGATTGTGGTTCTAGTCGTGTGGTGCTTGATCGGATCCGTCCCCAACAACTGGTATCAGATCAAGGTTCGGAGATCAACCTCTACACAGATGGCGGAAGAATCGAAGGTCAAGATCGAGAAGTTCAATG
Source organism: Ottelia alismoides (assembly GCA_037367405.1). NCBI lineage: Eukaryota > Viridiplantae > Streptophyta > Magnoliopsida > Alismatales > Hydrocharitaceae > Ottelia > Ottelia alismoides. The sequence continues at coordinate 836,593 of JAZKJV010006761.1, forward strand.
GATCGAACTTCACGTTCTGGAAGATGCAGATTGAAGATGTTCTATATCAGAAGGATCTCTATCTTCCGATCGAAGGGAAGAAGCCCAAAGCTATGAAAGATGAAGAGTGGAAGGTCCTAGACCGAAAGGCTCTAGGAACGGTAAGGCTCAGCCTTGCTCCATCGATGGCTTCAAATATCGCAAAGGAGACGACGACGGCGAATCTTTTCAAAGCTCTTGAAAGGATGTACGAGAAGCCATCTGCATCAAATAAGGTGTATTTGATGAAGAAGCTTTTCAATTTAAAGATGAGTGAGAACTCCGTGGTGGCCTCACACTTGAATGATCTGAACAGTATCATCAACCAGTTGGAGTCTGTGAAGATCGTGTTTGATGATGAGGTAAAAGCTCTTTTACTCCTTTCTAGTTTACCGGATAGTTGGAATGCTTTAGTTGTAGCGGTTAGCAACTCCTCTGGTTCTGCAAAGTTAAAGTTGGAGGATGTGACTGGTCTTCTTCTTGGAGAAGAGGCGCGACGGAAGACGTCTGAGGAAGAACACTCGTCAGGTTCTGCCTTGAATACAGAAGGAAGAAGTAGGAAGAGCTACAGGAACCAAAAGCATTCCAGGAGAAAGTCAGTAAGAGGAAGATCCAAATCCAGAGATCCGAAATCCGTGGTCTGCTGGAATTGCAATCAAATGGGGCATTATAAGACAGAATGCAAGACCCCAAGAAAGCAGAAAGGAGAAAATGACAAAGGTAAGAACACCTTAAATCTTACTGATGATGATGATAGCGATGCCTTAGTATGTGTTGCAGATGCTAGAAGTGTGTCATGGATTGTGGACTCGGGTGCTTCATTTCATACCACTCCACAAAGGGATATCCTCCAAAATTATGTGAAAGGTGATTTTGGAAAGGTATATTTGGGAGATGATGAATGATGTAGCATAATTGGAAAGGGAGACACTGACATATCCCAACCCAATGGTGGCTTCTTGAGATTGAAGAATGTTAGACATGTACCCAGTCTAACAAGGAATCTCATATCTGTCGGACAGCTATCGGAAAGCGGCGTGATGACATCATTTGATTCTGATTCGTGGAAGATGTCAAAGGGATCATTGATCCTTGCTCGAGGTAAGAAAGAAGGAACCTTGTATATTGCATCAGGTTCATATGACAGGATAAATGTTGCATCATCTGGGTGTGATGCTAACACTTGGCATAGACGACTTGGTCACATGAGCGAAAAAGGAATGAAGATCATGCAGAAGAAGGGAAAGTTGATGGGATTGCAGACCGTTGATCTGGACTTCTGTGAAGATTGTATCTTGGGAAAACAAAAGAAAGTCAGTTTTACAAAGACTGCAAGAGTACGAAAAACCGAAAGACTGGAGCTGGTTCATACAGACATATGGGGTCCATCTCAGGTACCTTCCCTTGGCGGATCTCATTATTTCATTACTTTCATTGATGATGCAACTAGAAAACTGTGGGTTTATTTTATCAAGCATAAATCCAATGTATTTGAGACCTTCAAAATGTGGAAGGCCTTAGTTGAGACTGAGACAGGTTTAAAGTTGAAATGTCTCAAGTCAGACAATGGGGGAGAATACTGCAGTGAGGAGTTTGAATCATATTGTGCCAAGAACGGGATCAAGAGATTGAAGACGGTCCCAAGAAAGCCCAGACAGAATGGTGTTGCTGAACGCATGAACAGGACTCTTCTAGAGCGTGCGAGAAGCATGAGGTTACATGCAGGTCTACCAAAGCGACATTGGGCTGATGTAGTGAATACAGCTGCATACTTAATCAATCGAGCTCCATCTGCTGCTTTAGATGGGGATCTTCCAGAAGAAACGTGGACAGGAAAGGAGGTAACACTTTCTCATTTACGTGTCTTTGGATGCATAGCTTATGTTCACATTGAGCAGGAAAATAGAGGAAAGCTTGATCCCAAAGCAAGGAAGTGTATCTTTGTCGGCTATGGTACAGATAACTATGGATATAGATTGTGGGATTTGGAGAACAAGAAAACGGTAAGAAGCATTGATGTCACATTCAATGAGTCTTCCTTATACAAGGATGAATTGATAAAAGAAAAGACAACGGAAGAGCCAGACTTTGTGGAGTTTGATGAAACTCATGAACAAAGCACATCACAGCCAAGTGATGAGAATGTTTAACCCATCCCACAGAACAATCTGCAAACTCCGGTACTACGGAAATCTTCCAGAATCAGCAAACCCACTGCAAGGTATTCACCTTCTTTGAATTATTTATTGCTGACTGATAATGGTGAGCCTGAATGCTTTGATGAAGCTATACAAGGTGAGGCAAGGAATCAGTGGGAGCTAGCCATGGATGAGGAGATGAACTCCCTCTCAAGAAGCAAAACGTGGGACTTAGTCCCACTACCGAAGGGAAAGAAGGTGCTGCACAACAAGTGGGTGTACAGGGTGAAGGAGGAAGCTGATGGTTCCATTAGATACAAGGCTCGGCTAGTGGCGAAGGGTTTTCAACAGAAAGCAGGAGTTGATTTCACAGAGATCTTTGCACCTGTTGTAAAGGTCTCAACCATAAGAGCAGTATTGAGCATTGTTGCAGCTGAGAACCTACATTTGGAGCAGCTGGATGTTAAGACAGCATTTCTCCATGGAGATCTTGAGGAGGACATCGACATGCAACAACCAGAGGGCTATGTAGCTACTGGAAAGGAAGACATGGTATGCAAGCTCAGAAAAAGCCTTTATGGCTTGAAGCAGGCACCGAGACAATGGTACAAAAGGTTTGATGATTTCATGAGAAATACTGGATTCCGCAAATGTCATGCTGACCATTGTTGCTACTTCAAGAAGCTTGGTATGTCTTACATCATTTTATTGTTGTATGTAGATGACATGCTTGTTACAGGCTCATGCAAGGAAGAAATAGCAAATCTGAAGGCAATGTTGTCTAAGGAGTTTGAAATGAAGGACCTAGGTCCTGCAAAGAAAATCCTTGGAATGCAGATTAGCAGAGACATGAAGAACAAGAAGCTGAGATTGTCTTAATCAAATTACATCGAGAAGGTACTAGAGAGATTTAATATGAAAAATGTAAAATCTACTCTAACACCTTTAGGAAGCCACTTCAAACTTTCAAAGGAGAAAGAACCTGCTACGAAGGAGGAGCATGAGTACATGTCAAAGGTACCCTACCAGTCTGTTGTTGGTAGTTTGATGTACGCAATGGTTTGCACAAGACCAGACATTTCCCACGCAGTGGGAGTTGTGAGCAGATTCATGGCGAATCCTGGAAAGGAACATTGGGAGGCTGTGAAGTGGATTTTACGTTATTTGAGAGGTACCTCTAACATGGCATTGTGTTATGGTAACACTAACATTTCCATTCGAGGTTTTGTGGACTCAGATTTTGTAGGAGATATCGATGGCAGGAAAAGTACAACAGGGTATGTCTTTACCCTGGGGAGTGGAGCCATTAGCTGGATCTCTAGGCTCCAGAAGATAGTGACCATCTCGACCACAGAAGCAGAATATGTGGCAGCAACAGAAGCTTGCAAGGAAATGATATGGTTGAAAGGTCTGATGAAAGAACTGGATAAAGAATGTGAATATTGTCAATTATCCAGCGACAGTCAAAGTGCAATTCATCTTGCAAAGAATTCCGTCTTTCACTCGAGGACTAAGCACATTGATGTGAAGTACCACTTCATTCGGACGCAGCTAGAAGATGGACAATTTAAGCTGAAGAAGATCCACACATTAGAAAATCCTGCTGATATGTTCACAAAGTCTGTAACAGTGGAGAAGCTGAAGACATGTTCAGCTTCTATTGGTCTTCAAGCATAGAAGACAAGGGAAAGCTCACACCAGGACTATTGAAGAAGTGATGTGTACCACAAATCAGTCTTCAAGTGGGAGGATTGTTGAGATTTATCTTGTGAAAACTGATTGGCTGAATACAAGTAGAAAGCATTGCTGATGTGGCTGATCTCCCTCCTGCCTTCTGATTGGCTGAGAGCTCTTGGGATGGATTGCTGAGGTGTCTGATCCACCTCCTGCATTCTGATTGGCTGAGAGGTGTTGGGTTGGATTGCTGAGATGCTTAATCCACATCCTGCATCCTGATTGGCTGAGAGCTGATGGTGGGGATTGCTGAATGCTTGGTATTCTTTTGTTGTAGTATAAAAGGAGCCCTGTGGCACCACATATTGTATCCCAACTTCATTCAAGAAATAGTAGAGAGAGTCTGGTGTGAGCAAGTAGATTAGGCACATTGCCGAACCACTATAAATCCTTGTCTTGTGCGATTGTGCGTGCTTTCTTCTTCGATTGTGGTTCTAGTCTTGTGGTGCTTGATCGGATCCGTCCCCAACAAACCGCCCTTGATGCTGTTGTGTTCAACATCCAAACAACATAAATGCTCGGGTTTAATATTTGGAATCCAACAATACCTCTCCAAATGGTACCACGAATACTGGACAACCAGTTTATGATTCAAGATAAGGGGTTGTACTTCATAACCTTTGTTCTCATGTAAACAAGATGGTTTCCTAATTTATACATGATGACGTATAATGGCTACAACAAGAATAAATAATTTGTGTCGTATAATGGCTACAACAAGAATAAATAATTTCTGTGGTCTTCAGTCGATAAGAATTGGGATACTAAGTTGCATTGGCTCTCAAAACAAAGACTGAAATATTTGACACATTTGTTATAAGTATTAGGGTGTATACCCGTGCTTCGCAGCATGAGTACTTTTTTACTATTAAGCATGGAATTAAGAGGTTAGGAGTTAAGGAAACACTCAAAACATAATATGTGAAAATCACAGAAAACATACTTATAAATAAAAGTAGAGTACATCGTATTCTCCATTTTTATGTTTTAGAACACAACAAACGGTGGAAATAGAATTATAAAATTTGAATACTTTAGATACATAACGGATGTAAAAGGAAATGTACTTCTAAAAATCGTACATGTTTCTTTTACTTACTGTTGATTCACCCGTAGTTGATGTTTAGTAAATCCATGATAACTTAAGGAAATTTCATTTAAAAAACAAATCACTCATGTAGCACGTAATTTAAAAACTTCAGATATAGAATGAAATGAAAAGGAAAAATTACTTCTAGAAAAAGGAAATTATACGTAAAAAAACAAATCACTCAGGCAACATGTAATTTAAGAATTTCGGATAAATGAAAGGAATGGGAAAATTATTTCCACTATTCGTTGTTGTTGTCTATTAGGCTTTCCTTGTGACATCGGAATTCAGTGGCTCTTGTTACTCATCAATCAAATGCCAATAATATACAGATTTTTTTTGGATTTTTTTAAAATAAAAACAACTTATTCCGATACTTTCTGAATTCGAATATGAGAATATCATAAGAACAACAAAATTTCCAATTCTGACACTTTCTGAATTAAAATATGATAATATCATAAGACAAACAAAATTTCTAAGACATATAGAAATGAATCTATAGTTATAAATTACAACACAGAGACATCATTTTTTTACACATCAAAATCATTTTGCAAATCAAACAAATCACGTGTAAACCAGATATATTAAATAAAAATTTTAAACTTCCATTTTTTGCTTGTGAATCACTTGAATGAAATAAAACATATTGCCACATGAACCATAATATTAATTGCTAGAAACTAAAAGAAACACATGTAAAATAACATCAAATGCAGGTATATGTGCGTAAAATGACCAGCAACCATATGGTCTTCACATGCACTCAAATCATTCCAGACCTGTTAGTGAATAGCAGAACGTTTAAGGGATCAGTATGAAAAACATCAGGCGGTGAAATTTCGCAAAAGTTCTAGTTCACACGTGATGTGCACGTCTATTTGCAGTTGAGGACATGTTCGCCAATTATCAGAATGTTTGGGTAGATTTCAGCAATATTCCGAGATTCATGTGCAAAGCACGTGTCCATGCTTAAGCGATGATCGACTCTTACTGAACGGTTGGTTTTAGACGTGACGCTCCTGATAATGGCATGTGGCGCGTAAAATGTCTATCTCTTCTTTTAATACCCCTTCACCAGCCACCTTCGCCGGTTATCTGCCCTTGCGAGAGTTTGCCCCGAGCTATCTGGACTCTTTTGTGACAGAGATAGAGATCTAGATCGAGTAAAGAAAGGGTTGGAGCTCCGGTGAGATTCTTGGTTCCTATAACAAGACACATCCAAACTCAAAGCTTCTCGAGCTTAGTTCCTTAGCCAGGAACTTCAAGCGAATATCTCAAAGCTTCAAGCTTCGTACCTTCCTCAAGATTCAACTTCAAGAAATTCATCTTCAACCTTCAATTCCAGGTGAAATTCTGATCGTGACTTTTGCTATTATTCTCGTATTTATCACATCTACTTCACTTCATCAAACTACTGTCAGAATGTGCCATCACTTCCATCTTCGAACCACGATTTACGCGTGATCTTCCAGTTAATCTTTTCATTGTTGCATCTCTGTGGTCACTCCACGCCATTGTCTTCTTCTACATGAAGAAGACAACTCACTAGGGCTTGATCCACGCCTGCGCATGGCCCTTCATTTCGTCCATTTTAGCCTTCAAAATACTCGCAGGTGTTTGTGCTTTCGTTGCTAACCTTTCAGATCTGTAATTGGCTTTAATGATCGGAGATTGAAGCATAGCTCTGATCTCCCACTTTCTCTCCGGCGAAGCTTCATCGACAAAGCACTCCAGGCATCCTCGTGCCTTCTTCGAGCATCAAACATCATCGTCGACGTTCGACGAAGGTTTTGGATCTTTAGATAGCAAGGAAGAGCACGACGGAGCCTTTCAACCTTCATCAGAGCACAACCCGAACGGCGCCGTGCCCGGAGGAGCCAAATAATAACCGAGAAGCAGATACCGTCGATCTCCATAAATTGGATGGGATCCAACAGCCATGGTTGATCCTCGTAGCCAGCCCGAAGCAGCGTTTCAATCCTCATGCTCGTGGTCGATCGTGCACCCGAGACTCATGCGGAGCACCAGGAGTTGACACGTAGTCCGATCCTCCACGCCCGAGCCTAGCCAAGTAACGTGATTTACGCACGTGAATGGGATAATTGCTGTGCTTGTCCTCCAATTTTCTTATATTGCAGATAAGTCCTTCAGCCTTTGTGTAATTTGCACATTAGCCCATTCGAGTTTTCTTATTTACATTGTCCCTGTTTGTCCTTTTTTGTAATAAAACTTCGAAGTTTTCTTACATTTATACCCCCGGATTCATTGTTGAATATCGTTTTTACTTAAATCCATTCAAGTGATTTTGGTCTCATTTCAAAGCTTGTTTGATACTCTGTCTCTTGGCATGCTTGATCTTAATTTGGGTTTAAAAATCACGCTTTAATTATTATTGGATTTAAGTGCTTGTTTACATCTCTTTATTTCATTCAAAAATGGTGGAGTTGAATGGAGGTTAAAAAAGAAAATGGAGTTGAATGGAGTTACTGTAGAGAATGAAAATAAATAAAAGAAAAGAAAATAAATTAGGCTAGTAAAAATTAAAATAAATAGAAAAGTACCTATGGTTATAGGAATAAAAAACTCTCTTATTTTTATCCAACATGGTATCAAAGCGGCGGTCCTAAATCGGAGCCCTCGTATTTGAAACCCTAACCCTACCCATTGTCCCCTCCTCCGCCTCCACGTGGCGCCCTCCCTGTCTCTGATCGCCCCCCCACCCCCCCCCCCCCCCGTCTCCGCGTGCCCGTCTTCGTACGTGCAGTAACCCCTCATACGTCGCCTCCCTGCGCGTCACCACCTCGCGCATTGCACCCCCGAGCATGTCGCGTCGCATGCGCGCAGTCCCACCCGTGGGCAGCTCCCTGCGCACCGTCCCTTCGCGCATGGACCCTTTCTTTGTGCTATGGAGATTCTTAAAAGATTTCATTTCGAGGGATATGATTCTTAGAGATTGAGACTCTTTAGAATCAAGATGAAAATGAAGTAAAGGAACTCATTTAATCTTGAGAAGATAATAAGGCTTCTAAAATCGGAAACTAAAAGGACAATTAAAGATGAAACACACCTACCTCTTCAAATGAGTTTGAGGATGGATTACATGTGTCAGAGAAATCTAACAATGATCGAACTTCATGTGATGGATCTTGACTCGACTCTCATGAATGCAGTACACTAAAAGTCATATCCTCATATTATATGTACAAAGGAGAGTCTGATAAAAAGATAAGTTGGATTCCTTTTGATTAAAGCATGATTGAGCTCAGAATTTTAGGATCACTCAAAGTAAGGGTCTTTGATGAATTGAGCCTTGAAAATTTACATGCACAATCAGGGATTGTTGAGCGAGTTCTCGGGTTTTAAATTGTTGATATGAAAATCAAATGTGCAGTGGTCCCATAACAAATAAAAAATTTTTTTCTTCTCAAGATAAAAAAATAATTACAAGAATAATGAAGTGAGTTTTTTGCCCAATAGTGTCATTTTGTTGATCGAGTATTTTTTGGGGTTTTTAAATCAGATATGAAATTAAATGTGCAGTGGTCGTTGCAACCCAAATATTCCGCAACAAACAAACAATTTTTTTCCTTTCTCGAGCTACAAAAATAATTACAAGAATAATGAAGCGAGAGAAATTTTTGCTACTTATTTACCTGTATAGCAACAGGATCAAACTCGGGGAGGCTACAATTCATGAGGATTATTCAAACAATCGAAAATCAATTAAAAGAAGAAGGTAATCTCAAATGCAAACTATCTTGGTTTTTGTGAATTTTTTTCTTTTAAAAAATTTATTTCTATTTTTTTCTGATTTTCAATTTTTTACTAATTTTAATTTTGCAATTTTTTTATTTCCAAATAAGGATCAATATGCATAAGTAAAGAAATACACACACCACACTCATTTTGTATTTTTTTTCAAAATAAAGTCAGAAATGCTCAGAAAAATCCATAGAAAATTTTTTGGGTTTTAAGAATTTGAAATGTTTTTGGGAATTTTGTAGAATTTAAGATGTTTTTTTTTATTTTTCTAAAAATTAAACAGTGGTAAAAATGATAAACAGTGCAAAATTTGGAGTAATTTGCAACTTAAAGATATTTTATGTGCCCAAAACTCCTGGAGACTATTTTTCTGCTAAAATATAACAAATATCTACAAATAGGAAGTAAAATCATGATTTTTTATTTTTGTAGAATTTTCTATGATTTTTCAAAGATTTTTTATATTTTTCATTTTTTTGGGTTTTGAAAAGAATTAATGCACGAAATTTGCATAGAAAGTAAAAGACAATAAAAGGAAATAAATCTAAAATTTTGGAATTTTTAGAGCAATATTCAAACTTTTATGAACTTTTGAATTTCAGGAAGAGAAAATGACACTATTTTTTATTTTTTAATGATATCAACAAAAAATAAAATACAATGAAAATTTTAAACAATGAAGAGGAATACAACAGGAGTATACACAATTTTTTGGAGAATTTTTCAGAACAATGAAAACATTTATTTCAATGAAAAGACGAGCCAATAAATAGTCTGGAAAGCAAAGGACTGAATTGTAAATGATTAAGTTTTTGCATAAAAAGTTAACAGAAATAAATCGAGGGTTGAAAAATGCAAATTACCTACGGGGAGCGTGCGTTGCGCGTGACTTTTCTGGAGCTGGGCTTTTTCACACTTTCTCAAGTCTCCAGGGGTATAGATGTAATTTAGCCCAACTTGAACTAGCAAGGGCTTTTTCTGCAATTTCTGAACCTCTAGGGGCGACATTATAATATTTCCAATTTTTAATACCCCTTAGGGTTTCTTCGTTCTTGTCCACGCAAGGTAACAGGAGGAAGGGCAATGGGGAAGTGTCGCCGCAAGTTTATTCTTCAAGCAAAAGGGGAGTGCCGTCGCATCTCTCCCTTTCTTCTCGCGCAAGCTACGTTAGCAGTGGCGGTCGCGGAGGATGACGACGGTGTGTCTTGTGGGATGGCGGTGAAGATCTCCTGTGTGTGGACTAGAAGGTGGCGTGCGCGAGGGCGTGGGCTGTGGGTTGGCTTGGATGGAACGCGGCCGCTGGAGTGGCATGGCGACTGGGCGGTGCCACTCCAGACAGTCGTAGGTTTCTTCAGGCAACGACAGGGCACGGTGGATGTTGGGTTGCTTTAGGCACGGTGGGGTGGTGTGGTGTTGAGCGGCTCTCCACACGCGGAGGTCTCGATGGATGGAAGTAGTTACTCTATGGTGGTCGGCGAATCCGAGGAAGGGGGCAGGTGGTGGTGCGTCAGTGGTTGAGTCGGAGATCCAGAAGGATGAGGTGCTGCCTGGGCAACACATGCCCAGGTCAGCAGTGTTGGCCGACGTCGTCGGTGGTCGGGGCTGAAGGCCTCATGCAAGTACGCGACGGTTCTGGTGCCAAAGCGGAGGGGTGGCAACGGCGAAGGCTGCGGCTTTTTTTTAATTTTTTATTGTTTATTTATTTTTTAATTTTCAAATGAAAATATAAACAAGGAAAAAACTTTTTTTCTTTTTAAAAAACAAAGATGCAGAAATCTTTTTTTTTGATATTTTTATGTTTTATATTTTTGTAATCTTTTTCTTTATTCCTTCAAAACAGATGTTAGAAAGAAAAACTAGATATTTTTGTTTTTCTATTATTTTTTATTTATAAACAAATGAGGACATGAGCATGATGACTCGGACAAATAATAAAATAAATCGAGATATGTGAGAGGGTGCGGTTCCGAGAAAATGGCAGATGGAACCGAGTCTCTTACCACTGTGCCTGGTCATAGGTGAGAGATCGTGGAGGTAGAACGTGAAGCGATAGGACCAAGAAAATGAGATGAAATATCGGATCGGGCGAATCAAATCGTGTTGATGGATTCTAAGAACTAGATAAAAAAATGAAAACGAAATAAAAATGCGAAAAAAAATAAAACTACGATTAATCCAAGATTAAAACAAGAAAAGAAAATGGATCTCACCTTAGGAGCGGAAAGACCGTGATCACCTCGATGAAGGCCGACTCGACGTCACCGGACGGCTCGGAGGCTAGGCACCCTTCTGCGACAAGATAGCTCTCAGATAATGGGCTCCTATCACCAAAGATTGATCAAGTTGAAATAAGGGAGAGAGAGCCATATTAATAGATAGATGAATGGAGTTTGATTTTTTTGAAATTTTGAATGAAGATAAGAGATAAGAGAAAAAATTGAAATGAGATAAAGTTAAAATTATTTACAAAAATTAATTTTTTTGTATTTTTAGCACTCAGTTAAATTGAATAAAAAATGTTAATTTTTTTTATTTTTTTGTGGTGGTTATTTAAGAATAGCAACTATATACATATACTATATACATATGGTACATTATATACATAGTCAAATAAGAAAATTAGTTTTTTTGTTTTAAATTTTTTATTTTTTTTTATTTTTGTAAAAATATTTACAAATATTTACAAATACAATATGTACAAATAAATGGTAAAATTACACAAACCACCCCAGAAAATCGACTTTTCAACCGTAACTCCAAAAATTATGAAATTGCAACCATTTTAAAGATAATTTAATTTAGAATACAATTGAAGTGAGTTTGGTTCAATTTCAGTTCATATGGAGCCGGAATTGATCTTTCAATTATCGAAAAGGTGATTGTTTTCGAAAAGAGGATTTTTTTGAACTGAGATAGTCTTGTAAAAGAAGAAGAAGAAGGGGACTGGACCAGTGAAGATGTGATATTTAAGCGGTTCAGTGAATGAATTGCAAAGTCTGAGCAAATATCTGATCAATTATCCATCTTCGAGCACTCCACAACGGAAGCAACCTCTACCAAAAAGACACGGCCTATTCACGCTGTAAGACCCTTCGCTCATAGCCGCCAACCTCCCGCTCCACCGACGGTGAACTTCCATCCATCCATTGTTGAGCGCAAACATGGCAGACCACACCCGACCTCCCAAGATCCCCCCCCCCCCCCGATGGCCATTTCCGCCCACCTCCAACGCTCTTTCTCCCGCTCCATTATAACACCCCCAAATATAATCACACATTTAAAGAGTTTGATGAGTTTTTACCTTGTTTGATTCCTACAGAGCTGACATCTAGGGTGGAGACTGAGCTAGAACTGATTGCAGACACACCAGCAGTGCCGTCTTCACTAGATTTTCATGATCAACGAGAGTTCTCCCATGCAGATTTGGTTGCTTTCGTGCAGACATTTCAGAAACCAGATTTGCCAGCTCCCAGTTGCCCAAAATTGAAGCCCTTGCCACTGTCCTTTCACGGTAACGTTTCTTCTTCTCCCCTGCTCCACATACAACCACAGAAGAAGACGAGGAGAAAGATCCTTCCAAAGCGAAGTCAAAATGATTGGTCTGGGGGATAGAACCATCCAGATTTATAGACCCAAGAGCATTCGTTGCCCCGTCCCGGTAAATGGCTGAGGTGGACGAATCAGATTGAGCCACATGTAGGAGTTTTTGACCCTGACTTTGACTATGCATGAAAATGCAAAGAAAATTGAATTAAGAATATTAAATAAACTCAAATGCAAAAAAATCTAAAAATGAAAAGTGTTGATATAAATGCAGCCTACAATATTTATGAAGGACTCGTGTGAAAATAATACCATTTGCAGGATGTGATTTTTTTGGTGATATTTTATGTGTATAAAATATAATTTTTTTAGTTTTGTAATTTTTATTTGATTTTTTGTAGATAAATGATGTATGAAGGATCACATCATAATAAATTTATGGTATCTTCATAACTAATCCAAGTTATTTGTCTTGTGCATTTAAGTGTGAATGTCCTATTAATGTGTTTGAGTACCATTATTTGCATTTAATTTAATTGCAAAAAATTGTGTTAAAAATCTATATAATTGTGTTTTGTGCATCATCTCAACATAATTAACCTAAGAATTGATATCTGAAATATTTGGTCTCTAAATTGACTCAATAAATTGCTCGCGCCCTTGTGTTTGACCATGGACTTCCTAGGATAAAAATTTAAATCAAGAATCTCGTCAATGAGATTCTTCTCTTTTCTGTATGAGATTCTAAGTGTTGTGCTACAACGGATCGATCTGAAGACATGCATTTAGCGTTTCATCATATGTGGCGCGAGCGGGAAAAGACAAATTAGGCTAAATGACAAAAAGAGAAAAAATGGAAAATAAGTGAAAATAAAATAGTAAATGAGTTAAAAATAAAAAAAATAATGTCAATAAACATGTTAGTAATTTAATTACCTTAATTACGATGATTTCTAATTAATTAAATAAGATATATACAAATGTGAAAATAAATAAAAAGTTTTATTTATAGGTATGTATACCTATACATACAATGCTTTGAATTTTAACTAATTATACAAATATATATAATTTAATATTTTAATAATTTACAATATTTTACAAGGTTTTAATGATATTTTCATTTTATTTTATAAAATGACTAATTAGAATAAATAAATAGAGGTATTTACAACATATACATAGTGGTACATATACAATATTTACAAGATTTTATTTTTGTTGATTTTTTATTTTGTGATTTTTATTTTTTTACATATGTCAAATACAATATTTACAATTAATTAAAAATACTATATATACAAATATGTACAAGAAAATAAATAAATAATGTACATAGTATACATAGGTATTATATATAATAGTACCCCAAATAGCCACATTTCACACCTTAACTCTGATTTTTATGAAACCACCTACATTTAAAGATTATTTAATTTGGAGTACAATGAAAGCGAGTTTGATGAATTTTGAGTTATAGTAGAGGAGGTAATAATCTTACAAGTTGAACTTTGTGGCTTTTTGAGAGTATTCTAATTTACACAATGTACAATTATTCTTGCAATTATTTTTATTATTTGCAAATTTTATGCATAATTTTCATGAAGAAAACAATGGTGTTTGAGTTGAATTTAGGTAAGAATAAATTAATGAAAAGAATGTGTGTTATAAATAGTAGTGTACATATGATGAATATAAATAAATGATAGTTGATTTTTTGAAATTTTGGTATTTTAGGCCTTATCTCCCCTACTTTATTCCTGGTCCATTAGGTCAAGTTTTGACCTACTCTTGGGGTCTGAGTTAGCTTGTATCTATTACATATATACATTCTTTAGTTTTCTTTATTTTCTTTTGTTTCATTATTTATTTATTTTAGGTAAAAATAGTGATAAATATATAATATTTACATAAGGATTAGGGTTAGTAAAAGTATGGATTTGTTGATTTTACAGGTGTTTTATAAAGGATTTTAAGCTAAAATAAATGAATAAAGATGAAACACAGATTCATCAGTCTCCTCTCTCTCTCTCTCAATATTGTGGCCCATCCACCTTATTGTTGTAGAGAGCATCGTCGTTGATGTCACGTCGTTATGCTTGCAGATTGACTGCCCGTAAGGAAGACCACAGATTTTTTGAGACAAAATCAGAAGGTTTCTCGCTCGGATCTTCAACTTGGATTGTAGTAAGCACGCATCTCATCCACGCGCCTACAAGTGCTCTTGCCAATGGATCAAACTTGATACATGACCTCTCTTGCTTTATAGACCAGTAATCGCAAACACACTTCAAGAGGCAATTCTATTACCCGTTTATGATCCTGATGAAACGGTTTGAGAAGTGTTCCTAAATCACATGCTTTCGTCCTTTTTTTTTCAAATTATGATGCTCCTTGCAACTGGTATAACTATTGCTCTTAGTCGTATTCGATGCGACCTTCACGCTTCCGTGATGCACTTAAGGCTTAAACCATAGCCTTCAAAAACACCTTTTGAATTATGGATAGATAGGAAACCTAAGTTGAGACACCTACATATTTGGGGATGTAAAGCATAAGTTAGAGTATACAATCCACATGAAAAGAAATTAGACCTAAGGACAAACAGTGGTTTTATTAATTGATTATCTTAAAAAGTCACAAGGGTATATATTTTATTGCCTTAACTATAATATAAGAATTATTGAGAGTGACAATGTTTGCTTCATTGAGAGTGTCAACATTAACAAGAGCCAAGAATCATGAATATGAATATTAAAGAAGATGGAGATGAAGTGTCGCTTTGATATATACTTAAATTATCTGGAGTAGATGTTCCACATGTGGTTTCACATCCACATAATGATATGGAATATCAAAAAATAGAACCCAATTAAATGATGATGCCATTATTAATGAATAAGTTGTCAATGAGACAGGTGCATCACAATCCCAAATTGCATTAAGATGCTCTAAAATACAAAGGAGACCTGCAAATTTTGATGATTATATAGTCTATGCACCTGAGCATGAATGTAACTTGCATTGATAAAGTTCAAAGCTCATTCCGATAAGCCATAGAATGTAATGATTCTGAAAAGTGGTTAAATGTTATGAAAGAACTCGAGTCAATGGATAATAACAATGTTTGGGATATTTGTGGAGTTACCTGATCAATGGCTAATGACAATGTCTGGGATCTTTGTGGAGTTACCTGAAGGATCTAAAAGAGGGTGGTGTAAATGGAATTCTAAGACCAAGCGTGACTCTAAAATGTAACATTGAAAGATATAAAGCTAAAATTTTTACATAAAGCTTTACTCAAAAGTACATCATCGATTACAAGATATCTTTGCCCCGATTTCAAAGGATTGTTTAAGAGTCATTTTTTGGCTTTGGTGGCTTAGTATGGAGCTTCACCAAACGGAGGTAAAGATGTCCTTCCTGAATGGAGAATTAGAAGGAGATTTTTATAATATGGACCAAACTAAAGGTTTTAAGATCACAAGAAAGAAAAATCTAGTATGTAAATTAGATAAGTCAATATTTGGACTGAAAAAAGCTTCCCTCCAATGGTATATGAAGATTAACAATATCATTATATCTTGTGGCTTTGTAGAAAACAATGTGGATAGGTGTATCTACATGAAAATTAGAGGGAGAAAGTTTATTATTATATTTCTATATGTTGAAAATATTTTATAAGTTACGAATGATTTGGCTTTGTTACATGATACAAAAGAAGTATCTTTCTAAGAACTTTGAAATGAAAGATATGGGTAAGGTATCATATGTGATTGGAATAGAAATATTTTGTAATAGATCACAAGGACTATTAAGATTATCTTAGAAAGTATATATTGAAAAGGTAGAAAGATTCAGGATAGACAAGTGCTTAGCAGGAATTGCTCCTATTGAGAAAGGGAATAGATTCAATTTAGGCCAATATCCAAAGAATGAATTCTAACTTAACAAAATAAAGGGTATTCCTTGTGTATTAGTGATTATGACTATCATGTATGCAAGAACATGTATTCGACCTGACATTAGTTTTACGACTGATATGTTGGACCGAAATCAAAGTAGTTCAGGTATGGACCACTAAAAAGTTGCAAAGAAAATTATCAAGTATTTATAAGGAACCAAAGAACATATTCTTGTCTAAAGGCGATCCTATACTCCTAAGATTACTGGATATTCAGATTCTGATTTTGTGGGGTACATTGACATAAGAAAATCGATATTGGGCTATATATTTCTACTCACAGGAGAAGCAGTGTCATGGAAAAGTATGAAACAGTCTGTCATTGCTTCTTCCACTATTGAGGCTAAATTTGTCGTGTGCGTTAAGGCTACAGTTCAGGGATTGTGGCTATGGAAATTTGTGTTAGGACTTGAAATTATTGGCAAACTTTATTGTGATAATGTCACAACCATCTTCTTCTCAAAGAGTGATAAGTACTTTAAAGGTGCAAAGCACACAAAATTGAAGTACTTATCGATAAAGAAGGAAGCTCAGAAATAAAGAATGTTAATAGAGCACATCAATACTAAGTTAATGATCGTGGACCTGTTAACTAATGGTTTTGTACCTACTTTGAGCATGTTGTTAAAAGAGGTGTTTTAAGTAAGTCCTTATTATGAATGGTTAATTAGTACATTTGGTTTGATGCTCATTATGTTTATGACAATCTTGTTTTTTTATGTTTCTGAATCATTTCGTTATTACATTATGCATGATGTTTGCAAATAGATAACACAACCAGAGAAATGGAATTAAAGTAGGGGATATTATTCTTCTAAATTTCAAGTGATTAGATTGGATTGATATTGATACATGGAAGGGATCATGTCAATTTGTATGATGTGTGACCGCCATAATCATTTTAGTTTACTTCAATTGAAGTATATGATTCATTGATATTATAAAAAACTCATGAAAAAGACATGCTTAAGGTTATCAACTTACCATTAAGGATCATATGAACCAAATGGGGGAATGTTGAAACAAAATCTCATATATGTGGTTCATATGAAATATTGGTGAGATAACTAATATGAGTTTTACCAAGTCAATGATTAAATGTAAATGAATTACATTGACCCATGTTGATGGTTAGTTTATTTTTAGGAGTCAATTACTATAAGGTTTATTATCCTGTTATACCCTCCAACTCTACCGCTATAAAAGAGATCTGGTGGTTCATTATGCAAATAACTGAATCAAGAATCTGAGAGCCACCATCAAAAGTGTCCACCATCTGAGAGAGTCTTTACGTTTAGGATTAATTGAAGTAGAAGAGGGGAAGAAAACATCAATGCCTCTTTCCATCTTTATCATATCCGTCATGATGTTTTTTGATATGAGTGAAAGGAGGTGACTCGTGGATCATTTCTTATTATTTATATATGTTGGTTTCATTATATTGTACTTAAATTTCCTACAACTATGACATAACAATAGAAGTCATGATATCATCTTTCTTAACTAGAGTCAATTATCTACCTCTATCTTCCCTCTCTACAAGTCGCAATTATTTTGCCTCCTCAACCATCTCCCTCTTTATTTAATTTTGATGTAAGCATATATGTATTTCTCTATTTATTTTTTAATCTTATTTTCATATAACCATAGTTCCATATTATTATTTCATCTATTAAAAATATTTATACTTTTAAAATCTATTTTAAATCTAACCTTATAGATCAAATCATCAAGTTATATTCCCTGTTGAAGAATTAAAAACCGAATAAAATAAAATCAATATACATTTGATCATGATGCCTTTTTGTCAATATGTTTTCTTGTCAATAAAAAATCAAAATTAGTGTTCAAATAATCAAAAAATAAGGGATATTTACACTCATAACCCTGAGTAGTTCGTAATTACAATCATAACCCTGTGTAATCTCGAATTACACCAGAGACTCTGAATAATGCTTAACTCTTACATGGCATGACCTTGTGTTAACACACATCCGTTTTTCCATTAACTTCGATGAAATCTGTCAAATGTGAACCATTTTCACCCTTTAGGTTCAGTATAATTACAAATGATGGCACTCTCCTTCTTTCTCTTCTCCTTTCTTCTCTTCCATAGGAACCTATCACCGTTAGGGAGGAGGAGGGCGATGGCAGAGGACCTAGAGGAGGTCGAGGAGGAGGAAGGAGATGGCGGAGGACTCTACCTTGGGCCAACGGTTGGAGTTCATGGCCACACGAAACTCTTCGGAGCACACAGTGGTTGTATTGTTCCCTTGCTTGTTAGCATCAATGTTGAATTGGGCCCTATTGGGGAGATTCAAGGCTGTCTAGTAATATTATTTAGGAATGATGTATTAAATATAAAAATTTATTCTCTTTCTCACGTCATGCCAAACGATCGAATTTTTAGAGGACAAACCAGTCCCACCCGGTGCCAAAATGAGATGACGGCGTGGAAGCGGCTGAGCGAGATACGGTTCGCGGCGGCGAGAGGGACAATGAAATGGTTCCAATGCCGCATGTTCGTTACCACCAGAGCCATCCACGACTGCCTCAAGCTCTCTAATCTCATCATTGAGGATTGTAATGCCCGTGTTATTTCCATTCCCATGCCACCCTTTTACTCAGCTACATACATATATCACTTAGATATATATGTGTTCATACTTGTTCTGTATTTTTTCTTCCTTATGAACATATCGTAATAACTTATGTTTGGATCAATACATTTCTCTGTATTTTTTCCTTGTCTTGGACAGATTCCGTTGTCTTCCGTAAATGAGGATCTTCACGGTGTGCTATCACACAAGAGGCGAATAATAGGTCCGAACAAAAAAGATTTGGTGAACCCCAACATGCTACGATGGGAGGAGGAGGAGTAGGTTGGGGAGGAGGAGGGCGGCGGCTGGAGGACCTAGAAGAGGAGGAGGTTGGGGAGGAGGAAGGCGGCTGGTGGAGAACCTAGAGGAGGAGGAGGAGGTAGGGAAGTAAGAGGGTGGTGACGGGAGGATCTAGGGGAGGAGGTCGTGGAGGAGCAGGGTGTGACAGGAGGACCTGGAGGAGGAGGAGGTCGGGGAGGAGGAGGGTGGTGGCGGGAGGGAGGGGTGGGTCGGCGTGGTGGGGAGGAAGGGGGAGGGGTAATTTTTATTTTTTTTTTGAAAATTTTAATAACTGATGGATAGTTATGGGTTAGATTAACTGATAATCAGGGAAGTTCGAGAATCGTATAGTTTCACAAGGTGAAACCGTAGTTGGTGTGTTTACCACTCCAAAAACCCTAATTAATCAACAACCAATCCATGAATAGATCAAGCAATGAATATCACAAAATATGAGTTAAAATTTATTATTCTTTACAACTACATGTATAGCAAGCAAGTACGTAGAGGTCAAACCACAGAGAGCAAAAATAGTAGCCTATAGTTATTTTCAACCAATGAACACTATGTACACACATGTCATTCATCATGTATATACATGTGTGTGTGTGCGTGTCTTTTTGAGGGTTTTTAATTTTAATAAAATTTTTTGGTTGTATATTTTGTTTTTAATTTTCTATTTATATTATATATATGTTAATTTTTATATTTTGTATTTCTTTATTAACAAGTAATGTAGAATATAATAGAAGATATATATAATAGTGGATAATATAGGTATAAAAATAACTAAAAAGATTTAAAAATTATAGAAATACGTATTTTGGGGTTTTTAAAAATTTTTCTATTTTTTTTATTTTTAGTGAATTTTGCTAATTTTTATATACATTTAAAGCCAAAAATAGCTTAAAACAGGTATAAAATAATAGGACGAGAATTAAATGGAATTTAAAATTAGAAAATTGAATCCGAAATTTTCCAAATCAATTTTATTAGTTAGATAATAATATAGAGAAAATTACCAATAGAAAAATATATTTTTGGATATTTTTGAAATTTTATATATTTTTATCAAGGCTTTTGGGTTTTTTTATTTTTGAGAGTTTTGTTTTTCTATTTTTAGTGATTTTTGGTCTAAAGGCTAAAAACCTAAATAAGCAACGTATATTTTTTGGGATTTTTCAGAAATGTTTTACACTTTTGGTATTTTATACGCTGGAAAGGGACTGTTTGTGCTCTAAATGATTTTTAATAAATATCAAAAAGGTCGAAAATTGCAAATAAAAATGATGGCATGTAGTACAAGCAATTAGGAACCAACATCTATTTTTTCATGATTTTTGGAGCATAATTGGTACATTAAATAAATCAAACACACAAAAATAATTACTAGCAGGAGCATACATGTAAATAAAATAAACTCCTAGGGCCTCTATGCAATTTAACTAAAAATATATAACATGTTTAAAATTTAATGGAATAAAAATAAATACAAAAAGCCACAGGGGCTTCCCTGCAATTTGCTCAGGCACGTGAGCTGAGCTGGACAGGACCCAAAAGTAAATATGCATAAGTATAGGGTCCTACATGTAAAATGTCCTTTTTTATTTAAACTATAGATTTTATTTACATGACTAAATAATAAATATAGAAAGAGAAGGGGAAGAACTGCAACTACCCCATATGCGTGTAGATCTAAATGTTGTTGGACTTCGCTTATGCCACGTGTCAGCATCCACGCGGTTGATATTGCTTCACAGATGACGGTTGAGATTAGGTCGCTGGAGGCAATCTGAAGGTCAAGGGCTCTGATGATTGGACGTCTCCTATAGCTCAAAAGGAACATGCATGATCGAATGACTAAGGAGGGACATAGATAAAAGTCTGAAGAACAGCCTCCGTCAAACTTTGATCAGTCGAATTTGGCACCTCCGACCTCCAAATCCGTTGTTGAGGTGCTCGTGATGATGTTAGATGGCTTCCGCAGCACTTGGAGGAGTCAAACAAGTCCGGGGTCCGTCGATGGGACCCTAGAGCATACAGATACCTGGGGGTGCTTCCTATAGTCGTTCAAGCCCTCATAGGGGCTTTGCGAGACCTGCAAATGCATGCTAACGCACACAACAATGGTGAAGGTGCTCGGTTGTTATTCGAGGGGATTCGAGGTGGAATGGGGATAGGCAGCGAAGTCCAATGAAGGCAGAGGAAGTGGGTTTCGATTCACTGATCCAATTAGGATCTGGGTGAAAGGGATGTGGATAAGCATGAAGAAATGGATAAACAAATGAGGGCGAGGTGGTCAGAGTGGTGGATAACGACAGATGACGCACGGAGGAGTTTGCCGAAGCTCAACTCTGACGAACTACGAGATGTAATTTTACACTAATGCGCTTAATAAAGAGCTAAACAAAGAACGACAATTGAAATCTACGACTAAATACTACTTAAAAAGCAAGAAAAAGGTATCTCTTATACCTGAGAGGGAACTCGGGGAGCAGGGTGGCCAGACGGGCGCCGTGGGTGCACCTCCATCCTCATACAGTCATTTCAAACTGCTAGAAGCTCCTCCTGTCACGATTGTGCTCCCTAGATGAAGAAGCGAGGCTCTTAGACTCGAAATAGTGACCAAAGAGGAAGAGGGAGATGGAAGAGCTTATTTATAAACATGTATAGTCACCCTTATTGACGGTTGGATTGGAAAGAATCGAGATTATGTACAAGCAATCTGAAGGGCTGGCATGGATCTTGGAGTATCAATGATAAATTCCTCTGAAGGAAGTGAGCGTGATGGTTAGATGGGTCGAGCGGGAAAAGGGGAGGAAAATCAGGGATTCGATAGTTCTGACGAGTCAGAACGCCTGGAGGGAGAGTTGACCGAAGGTCAACAAAGGGCGCGCTACCATTGGTCCACGCAAGCGCACTACAAGATGAAATTGGATTTTTATTTGTAATTAATTTTTAAAAATAGTAAATGGTTTTATTATTTTTTAGTATAAAATAAAAAATATTTATTATTTTATGCACTATTTTATTATGATTTTTATTAATTTTTTGAGGCTATTTATTAGTAAATAATGTTTAGGGGTCTATATATTAATGTATATTCGTCTATGTTTTGACTATTTTATTTTATATATTTTATTTTATTATATTATTCTATTATTTTGATATATTTATAGCTTATTTTTATGTACATAAGTATATTTTATTATATTTTTATGATGTTATTTGTATACTTAACTAAATACGTATATAAATTGTATAGGTATAATTATAGGTATTTCATCTATATATTCATATACATATTTTATTTTAATGTCTTCTTTATTGTTTTATTTTGGTTTCAATATATACATATGTTGTAAATAAGAAATATAAAATTATAAAAATATAAAATTGTGAAAATATTAAAGAATGAATAAATTGAATATTTTATTTTGGTATATTGTACAATGAGGGTCCAAAACCTAACATTCACACCATTAACTCCAAAAAATATGAAACCACCTTCATTAAATAGTTTATTAAAAGTTATATACAATTAGAGGTGATTTTGATATATTTTTAGTTTTTATTTGGAAGATATGGGTCTGTGAAGTTGAGATTTTGTCTTTTTATTTTGTGTATAAAAAAGTATACTGTGTGTTATTTTTGTGCAAACTCAATTTTTCATTTTTACTCACATTATTATCTACAACTCTCATTTACAAAATTTTTTATTTTATGAATAAATAATGAAGAGTAAAATGGGTCTAAAAAATGAATTATTGATGAATAAATACATGTGTCTTTTATTGTATTTTTGACCTCTATCTCCCCCTACTTTATTTCTTATCAATCAATTCAATTCTTGACTTGGTCTCGGGGTTTAGGGTCATAAAATACCTTTGATATTTTATTCTTTTTATTTTCTTCTCTTTATTCTATAATTTTGGTATTAAAAATAATATTATTTACACAATAAATGCAATAAATAATAAATGCTATTTTGTACCAATTAATACTATTTACATACTTTATCTAGGGTTTTTAAGGCCAAAATGATAGATTAAAGATGATGAAATGGAGATTCATCACCCCCTATACTTTCCTTTGCTAGTCCCTAGCAAACACTTATGCAATAAGTGCATAAAAGAAAAACAAAGAAAAGAAAAAGAAAAAGAAAGAAGGTGGATTAAATTTAATTCTCAAACTTGTCTTTACAAAATCAAAGTTTGTAGCTTAAGTCGGACCTTTGGAATTTTAGTATGGGCGGAACCTTATTGGAATCAGATTTGAAATACAACATCCTTCGATAATCCCAGAACTATGCTCAAGTCTCCTCAATAGCCATGTCAGAATACTTCAACTATATGCAAACCCTTGCGACTATGAATCTTACTTGTACAATGTAAGTGATAGTGGCTCTCCCTATTTGAAATGACAAAGAGACTGACTTCTCCAGCATGACAACCCAATTATTCCCCAATCCAACAACTCTTTCCTCGAGGAGAGGGGTATTCCCTTCTAAGTTCAAGTGGCAACCAGCTCAAGAGGAGAGGGTGAAGAGAAGAACGGACGGTAGCCAGTGTAGCTACCTATCCCTGGAATGCTTGACCAGTGTAGCCAAGTCATCCAGCTGCAGACTCACATATCATGACTTTGAAGCACAAGCTTGCTTATTGACTATACAAATATGTACACTCTGGGAGGCATTTTATTTTCAATCAGGCCTATCCTCTTTTTTGTAGTTTTTGCTTCTTGTATATTTTTGAAATACTATATACAACAACATTTACATAAGGAGTTTTTCCTCATGAGCTAGTAGACTATCCCTCTTTTGAAGTGTTATTGCAACTCACACTCTCCTGTCTTAAGATGTCTCTGCTACTGGACGAGTTGGGGTGCACTTCCCTCCCTAGAAGAGGATAAATGTTTCCACTTGTGTGCGTCTCATACCGGCAAATCCAATCCCCCCACCACTCCAACTGAGTTGAGCCAAGTGAAAGGTGCATGTGTCCAAGTTAGGTCATTATCAACAAGAGTCGTGCGTGTGCTCCGAAATACCCTACTTAGGCAGTCAAGAATCCATTGAACCAAGCCTCGTGATCCTCAAAGAATTAAGTCAACTAGACCCGAGGTACCTCAATTCCAGCTCCTATAAGGTTCCTGTTATTAGATAGATTTAAGGTCCAACCCAGCTCCAATCTCCGGATTTTACTTAGACCTATTCAACTATCAAACTTAATCTGAAAAATGTGAATGATATGCAAATGTTATGCAGAAAATATTTTTATGATGCAATTTTTCAAAGTTTTGAAATTTTTATGGATTTTTGAAAAAGGTGATGCAAATGGATTTTTTGGTTTTTTCAAAAATATTTTGCAAATGTTTTTGGTATTTTTGATTTTGCATATATTTTTACAATTTTCGAAAATAAAAGATTTTGGATAAAAATAGGTATACATATCTACACGGGGATGCATCTTCTAATTAACAAGAGTTGGGTTTTTAAGAATTTACAAGGGGTGAGTGATCAATTTATAGCTATATATAGTTTGATAAAGAATTTTAGTGTGATGTGTATATTCCTCGAACTTATTTGAAAAGCCTTTTACAAACATTTACATACATTTGAAAATCATTTTGCAAAGGTTTTTCAAACAGTATATATATATATATTAACTATTCTTGCAACTATTTTTCAAACCATTTGCAAATCATTTTTCAAACATTTTTATTTCATACAAAGAAAAGAAATTTTACAAACAAAATATTTCTATAAAGGTTGAAAATATTTTACAAAATATTTTCAAACAACTTTCAAAAGATTTTTCAAAAGGATTTCCAAACTATTTTCCAAACATTTTGCAAAACATTTTTCTTAATTTATTAATCAGTGTATACAAAAATTTTGAGAACTAATATGCATCTTTTTATTATGTGGTTTTAATGAATTTACTGGGATATGTGTTGTGATTTATAAAGTATTTTAGCCACAATTGTTATTACAAATAAGAAAGTATAAGTTATGGCTGAAGTATATACACAATATATACGATCCCCTATACTTAGCTTGAGTTATGTCCTCATAGATCGGAGAGGAAAAGAGAAGAAATAACTCGTACTTAGTATAGAAAAGTTTATAGAAGAAAGGATTGAGGGAATGAATACATAAATGAGAAGTCGACAGTCCCCCATACTTAGGATCAAATGATCTTAAGTATAGAAGAGTGTACAAAGCAAGAAGGGTCAAGGGTGGGAATGAATAGATCGTACTCAGACTGTCTCCCCTTATACTTAGGGTAAGATATCCCTAAGTATAGACAAGAAGAGGAGACAGTGGAGATGATCAAAGAATAGAATTACTCAGGGTGCACAACCCCCTATACTTAGGACAAAGTACGCCCTAAGTATAGAAGACTGTCAAGAAGGGGTGATACACACTTTTTTATGAGTGACAAAAACTGAAAACAAAAAGAACGAAAGAAGAAAATATAAAAGCTTAAAGTTTTTAGTGGCATTATATGAATCTTTTGATGATGCTACTACTATGGATGTGTTTTAAGAGTGCAGTATTTGGGTAGAGTCAACAATGGCCAGGAAAGTGTCATGCTTGAGTTAGGGCTTCAGAAGCTGGCCATTGACGACACATGGTTGTGTGTCAGGAGACAATTCTGATATCACAATGCTTCCATTGTCATGCATCTCTTGGACTCTGAATGGCCCTGTCCATTTGCTCTTCAATTTGCTCGAGAAGATTTTCAACTTTGTATCGAATAACCACACTTTCTATCCAGTATCGAAGGTCTTTCGTCTGATGTACCGGTCACTCCATTGTTTAACCTTCTCCTTGTACATCAATGTGTTATCATATGCATAATATTGAAATTCCAGGAGTCTGTTCAGATCGTCTTTCCTCTTCTGACCACCTTGTTGTGAGTCCAAATTGCAAATATTAACTTCCCACAATGATGTATGAATCAATTCCACTGGCAGGTGGCATGGCTTTCCATATACAAGGTGATAGGGCGATATGCCCAACGGAGACTTGTAAGCGGTTCAGAATGCCAAGACGACTGAGTCCAACAACTGGTACTAATATTTCCTGTCCGGCTTGACATGCTTCTGAAGTATCATTTTGATTTCTCTATTAGATAACTCTTCCATATCGTTGGTATGAGGATTGTAAGGAGATGCGACACAATACTCGATGTTGTACTCCTTTGTTAGTTTCTTAACCTCTTTGTTAATGAAGTGACTACCCACATCTGATATCAGTATCTTCAGAATCCCGAACCACGAGATGATATTTTCTTTTAGAAAGAGGAATATTGTACGGTTGTCTGTGGCTCGAGCGAGGAATATCTTCAACCCAACGACTCACATAATCAACAGAAGAAGGATGTGCGTGTATCCCTTACTGTTGGGGAAAGGTCACATGCAATCGATGTCCCAAGCATCGAATTCGTCTGCTATCTGAATGATCTTCAAGGGCATGGAATCTTTAGTTGTGAGGGTGCCTTTCATTCGCTAATAGTCGGTGCATCGTTTGACAAATGTTGTTGCATCCTTAAATAGTATAGGCCACCAGAGGCCACACTGCAATACTTTCGATTTCGTTCTGTCTCCATAGTGGTGTCCGCCAGATTCAAGCGAGTGATAATGCTCGAGGACACTATGCTGCTCCGCCTGGGGAATGCACCTGTGCCAAATACAATCCGCCCCTTCCCTGAATAAAAGAGGATCTTCCCTTTGGTAGAAATGGATTGTTGAAAATAATTTGTCCTTCCGATTCTTGGTCCATTAAAGTGGAACTACGCCTGAGACGAGATAGTTGACAATATTAGCATACCAAGGGTGTGAATCCACAGCTAGAAACAACTCGTCAGGAAAGGTGTCTGTGATGGGTGCACTGCTCAATGGAGGATCTTGCGGCTCTATTTTGGAGAGGTGGTCTGCTACCACATTCTGAACTCCAGGATTGACCTTAATTTCCAAATCGAACTCTTGGAGGAGAAGGATCCATCTGATCAGTCGAGGCTTGGCATCCTTCTTCTGTTGTAAGTATCGGATAACGGAGTAGTCAGTGTAGATCGTGACTTTTGATCCAAGCAGATAGGATCTGAACTTCTTAAGGGCAAATACCACAACCAGCAGTTCTTTCTATGTCACAGTATAATTTCTCTGAGCTTCGTCTAATGTTTTGCTGGAATAATGAATGGCATAGGGTGCCTTGTCTTTCCTCTATCCTAGAACAACCTCAGCTGCAAAATCGGGCGCATCTGTCATGATCTCGAAAGGAAGAGACCAATGTGGTGGTTGTAGGATTGGAGCTTGAGTGATTAACTTCTTTAGCTAATTGAATGAAAGGAGAATCTGTTGATCAACATTGAATTCTTTCTCCTTGCATAATAATTCTGTTAGAGGTCGGGCAATGCGGCTGAAATCACGAATGAATCTTCTGTAGAATCCCACATGCCCCAGAAAGGACCACACATTCTTGACTATTTGAGGTGGCTCAAGATAGGCGATCACATCCACCTTTACCGGGTTGACTTCCATGCCATGTTTGGAAACGACGTGCCTAGCACAATTACCTCGATGACCATGAAGTGGCTCTTTTCCCATGATAATACCAGATTGACTTCACGACATTTCTGAAGTACTCTGTCTAGGTACTCAAGACAAGAATCGAAGCTATCACCATAGATGGAGAAGTTGTCTATAAACACCTCGAGAAAACTGCCTACCATCTCGACGAAAAGTGCAAGCATGCATCTCTAGAATGTCGCTGGTGCGTTGCACAGTCTAAATGGCATTCTCCTGAAAGCATAAGTGTCGAACGAGCAAGTGAAGGTCGTTTTCTCTTGATTGTCAGGAGTGATTGCCACTTGGATGTACTCAGAGTACCCATCTAGACAGTAGAAGAACTCCTTGCCAGCCAGTCTTTCCAAAACTTGATCAATGAATGGCAAGGGGAAGTGGTCCTTCTTGGTTGTTGCATTGAGGTGACGGTAGTCAACACATACACACTAGGATGTTGGTACTCGAGTAGATATCTCCTCTCCTATGTCATTTGTAACCACAGTGAGTCGTGATTTCTTTGGATCTACGTGCAGTGGGCTCACCCATTTGAAGTCAGAGATGGGATAAATGAAGCTTGTGTCACACCACTTCATGATTTCCTTCATGACAACGTTCCTCAGATTTTGGTTCAGTCTTCTTTGAAACTCTTGGGATGGCTTGGCATCTTCTTCCAAGTAGATGTGGTGCAAGTATAGAGCAGGATTTATCCCACAGAGATTCGAAACATGCCAACCAGGTGCCTTGCAGTTTTTCTCTAGAACCTCCAAGAGTCGAGATTCTTGCTATGGGGTCAGCATGTTGTTGATGATGACCAGATACATGTTTTCTGCACCCACAAGGAAAACATACTTCAGGCATGTCAGAAGTGGCTTTAATTCAGGTTCTGATCTGGTCAGCTTCTCAGTCACCTTGGATATTGTGTTGGTTAGGGGATGATCTGCCTGAATTTTGGTAGAAGTGCTGACCTCATTGTCCTGTTGATATTATGACAATGTCCCGAATAGATCTACAATGAACTCATTGTGTTCGGGCTAGAGTGAATCGTTTGAATCAAACATATGCATCAACAAATTGGACTCTGTGTCCCAAGTATCAGCGGAGCTTGCATCGACTGTGCTTTCCAGGTCCTCCTCAAGGAAGAGGATTTCCTGTGTCCATGAGTCATTCAAAGAGAGTGGGGTGTCTCTGATCTATGCAATGAAGTCACAGTCTGCTTGAGGTGATATTACATGACTTTCATCAATTACGACTTTAGGCTTGTCGATCATGTCTATAGTAAATATGTTGTTGTTCGAAAGTGATTTTCCCAGACCCATAATCAACCACGACCTCTGAAGTGTGCGCAGGAATGGTTGGGATGAAACCTTACTTTGAGAGGAGCAGGATGAAACCACAGGAGAAGATCTCATAGATCTATATATTCTATGGTTAATCTCTAAATGAATATAGTGGATGTGGGGCTCCTTATATAACCCCATAATGAAACCCGATTTCATCATCAGAATTTCCCATTATTAACCCCTTTGCTTAAATATGTGTCAATAAAATCCAGATAAAGTCCTGTAATTATCAGAGTCTTGAATAAATTAAAAATCACAAAAAATGGTAAAACTAAAATTCGTGGTATTTTTAGCCATAAAAATACTCTTAAAAATATTTCGTGTCTTCTGTTGACCTCGTTTCCATTTTTGGCAACATGAAACTTGTAGATCTCATCAAGATCTACAACTTTCATGTTTTGAGTTCTCTCAAATTCGGCCATTTTCATCCTTATATTTCAAATTTTTGCTCAGAATAATCTGATTGGGCCACATGGCCCGTTCTGGGTGAGCCACGTGGCCCGCCCTCCTTGCAGCATCCGCTCGCGCCCTCGGCCGTTGGATATCCTTCTGATCCAACAGCTCCGCCTTCTCCACGTGCGCCCTTCTTTCTAGCCATCAGATCAACTCCCATCTCAAATCCTCGCCGCTTGTTAAAGCCTCACAGAGAGCACGCCACATGGTGCATTGAGCGCCATCCGATTGCGCCTTCATCCATCCATCGCAGTCGCTGCTTCCAACTTCGGACATCAGCCCTTTGATCAGCGCCTTCTTCGCATCACATCCGTCCGCCAGCGCGCAATACCTCACCACGACACGTGGCGACATCCTGATCCTTCGATCGCATCACCTCGATTTAATCTCAGCCATCTCTTAGCGGCTCGCTGGCAGCCGTTGGATCTCACGATCCAACGGCTAGGATTTCGTCGTCAACCTCCGGCCCCTCCTCTTTCACACGTTCTCCACCTTGCACGACGACTCCCCCTTACCTTTTTCTCTGCAACTCCAGCCGTCCTCTCCATGCTCTCGGTAGCCCACGTCCTTCTCCACTCATCCACGACCCTCGCCAGTAACTAAACCATCCAGGATCTTCCTCCAGTCACTCCATATCTCCCTCACAAAACACGACTTCACCTCACCAACCGCCGACTTCCGCCCTTCAAATACTCTACCTCCTCCACCAGCACCCGTCGTCCATCTTTATGCAGGGGAGGGCCCAGCCCTCCTCCGTTTCCTTGTGACAGGGGGAGGCGGAGGATTGAGCGAGGATGACCTTTTTCCCTTGGTGAGACCCTCCGCCGTTCATGGTGGAGTCGCGGTGCCTAGTGCTCGCTCGAGCTGCACCGACCGGCTGCAGGTGTCCAGCGACAACCCGGGGCTCGAATCGAGCCCCAGCCCAAGACTCCTACCACCATAGATCAGGTAAGAACCTCAAAACTCTTCTTCTGTAATTTCTTGATTTTTTGTCTAATTAATTAGCTCACCATACCCATCTCCGACCTCCATTAATCACCTCTTGAGCTCTGCCATGCACCCCCCTTCCATGCGTCACCCTTCGTTCATCGTCTCCTTCTTCCACACCTCCCAACGCCTCCGACCCATCTCCTCCGGGTTCACCAGAGAAGAACCTCGGCCACCACTTGCTTCGCCTCCACCACGGCCGTTCACTACGCCCCCCTCCATTCCACGCAACGTACTGCACGCTTCGGCTATCAATCTAACGCCGCAGGTCTTCAAGCATCCAATGAACGGAGCTCTCGCCGGAGCAATTTTGTTCAGGCCCGCGTTCATCACCGGAGCTGCAGGACGATGCATCGATCATCATCGCAGCTTGCGCAACCTCCGAGCGTCATCGACAACCTTCCAGAAGCGTCGGGCGAGCATCATCGACACATGAGAGAAGGGGTGGTGCTCGGGCTCCGTCGCTAGAGACCTGAACCCGCCGCCAGCTGAAGATGGAGGAGAAGGAACAACGGCCATTGGAAGAATCGTTATCGGCGATCATCTGACGGCCCAGATAAAGACACGTCACATCAGCGGACATATACAGTAGCCATCCGATCGCCACGATCGGATGGTCCATATTCTTCCACGTGGCATCTCCAGAGCCTACACCGAGCCTCCCCGTCAGACCGGAGGCTTGGAAATCCCGAACCTCATCCGAACCTTATTCGAGTCAGAAGTAGCAGCCGAAGCACCCCGAGCCTCAACCGAGCCTGAGCGTCTCTCCAAGCCTGGATGGCGGGTGCATAGCACGTGCCATCTGGGTAATTTACGCAGAAGCCCCACCGACTTCTCCATTTTATATTCAGGTCCTGATAGCACGTGCAGCTCGCGCGTATCTTGGGTATTTTGCAAATAAACCCTTGCGGGTTTCAAAAATTGCAAAAATATCCCCGTGCGTGTGGGTATTTTACAGGAAAGTCCCGAACGTTTTCCTATTTACATTTTAGTCCCTCCTAGGGACCTATTTGTAATTTTATTTCATGTTTTCTTTCAGTTATGCCCTTGCTTTCTTTCATGCATATCTTGAGCACCGTAACTCCGATTAAGTTGATTTCAGTTTCATTTTGAAGCTCTTCTCGTTGTCTTTCTTATGGCATGCTTATATTTTAGATTTGACACTATGAACCGTAATGCATTATTTTATTATCTAAGTGTCCGGATTTCCATGTTTCTCATGTCTAATTGTTACATGAATAAAGAATGCTTCAATATTTGATCATGTTTGACTTGTATTTTAATGGATTAAGTATTCATGGTCTAGGGCTTGTATGCATTGCATTTCATCGTATTTACTTGCATAAATAAAATAAAATAAAATAAATTGCATGTTTACATATTCGCTTAATGCATTGTTGAGTCATGCAATATTTGACCTATTGTTCTTTAATTCAACACCTAGTTAAATAGATAAAAATCTGGATAATACGACCTTGGTTTCTTGCCAAGTAAAATAAATACATGATCATCTGATTCTTATTGACATATCAATCAGATGATCTTTGATGACCCGATTCGGCCCGACTACAATGATACATGAAGTGTTAATTCCACGATATTAAAGGGCTGATTTTGCGGTTCATCAAATGGCACCGTTGCTGGGGACACGGCTCATTTCTTATAATATTTGAAATTTTGTTTATTTAATTAAGTGTTTTATTGGTCAACTTGTTCATTTATGTTGCATTACAAAAAATTTCTTTTTTATTTGATCTCTTACCCTTGTTTCTGTGACAGGGCCCTTGATCACTCAAGGAGGCGAGGAGCTGGCGCTACCCGCTGCGAGGAGCCGCAGAAATATACTTGGATCAAATAGAAAAGAAAGAAAAAAATGTCTCGTATTTTTATTTCTGTTCATATACTTGTAATAATTCGCCTTTTACAGCGGTCTTCGATCGAAGACTCACGATTGTAATCGAACGATGGTGGTTTTGTGGGGATTGTCCTCACTTGAGTGTCGACCTAGGACCAGGTACGCGACTCTTTGAGGTTATTTTCTTATTCATATTTTTATGTGCTTGCTCGTAGGTAGGACACACTATTAATCAAAGACGCACGTAGCACCACTTCACTTAGCCATATTTAACAGATATTCCTCACCGCTAATAGAAGCATGTTAGGTGCGGCTTTTTGATCGACTTGCATACATATTTATTTTGGTTTTCAAAACAGCCCAAGTGTTTACGTATTATTGCCAAGTCACTGCATGACTTCTCGTTTAGCCTAGATCGTGGTTTTTATCGAATACATGGTTTTTCTCGATTTCCCTTTCCTAGCTTGATCACCTAGGTTAAACGGAATATGGGAATGAACGATAGACAATGATTGCTTGATTATGTGCTCACATTAATCAGTGACAACCTTAAGAAAAATTGGGACTGTTAATTGCAAGTCAACCAAAAATAGAGTAAAATTTGATTTTGGGAGAGCAACACCCTCGTTTACGTATTGATTTTTACTTAACATTTTTTCTCCGCGTAGACATCAAATGTTTTATCATCAATAAAACCGACAAGATAATAAACCAACCTCGGTTGGTTTCATGTGTGAGTTGGTGAAATCAAGGGTCTTGCTTGCTTGATTGAGCCATGTTTGCTTCGATACACTCCCCAGATCCTTAAACACTCCATTCATCTCCGCAAATTCATCCGCTCACTTGTAAATCCATCCATCTTCTTCGTTCACCTTGGTCTCTCCCAACATCAAATCTCATCTTTATACTTAGGCTAATCTCAGCCTAAGTATAGGGGGGGTCTGAGTCCCCGTGATTTTCTCTACTCTCCTTTCCTTGCCTTTATACTTAGGTTATTTCTAACCTAAGTATAGGGGAAGCCCCTCTTAGCTCCCGTATATTTCTCTATATTTAAATGGACCTATGGACTTGTATCATCTAGTGCTATGAGGACATAGCAAAGTTTAAGTATAGGGGAGCATACCGTATATACAATATACTTACTTTAGCTATAATCTGAAAATTTTGAAAAATTTAAAACTTTTTGGCTAAATTAAAATTCTTTGGACTAAGTGGACTCAAATGTTTTTCACGGCTTTTTCTATACTATGTTACACTATTTTAATAAAAATATTTTTTGGAAATGATTTTTTCTTGTTTTGAAAATACCTTTTGAAAATGTTTTGAAAACTTTTTATTTGTGTGACATGGTTTTTAAAATTTTCTCTCTTTTCAAGGAAAGTTGAGTCTAACCTGTGTTTTAATCTTCTATTAAAATCTATAAAAATGAGAAAAAACCCAAAAATCCTTTAGGAGTCATTAGTGACTACTAAGCCCAATTAAGTAGCCGCGTTCAGTGAGGGTTCGCCCTTAACAGATTGGATGGTTTAGAGGACATCGCGTAAGGCCCCGTCCTCAAGCAACGGGCTTCGGTCTGTACTTACATCTATACTGGCTGAATGCAGATGCATCTACTTAATTGAGTTTAGGCAGTCCTAATATCTCTTTAAGTTTCAATAAAAAATCCTATTTTTTGAATGAAGGAGTTGGATTAATCCTCTACTTTCACACTTCCACCTAGGATCTGAAATGATCAAGGAAACTTAGTTTTATGAGGTCTTTGAGATTTTAGGTTAACCATCCTTAGCCATCAGGATCATAGACTTAATCATCCACATTCCCTAGGTTTCTAGATTTGCATGCTATATTCCATGCTTAGTCTCAAACATAAAGAATATGATCAGCACATCACATGCACGACTGCGGTTTCGATGAGATGAGTTGATTTTTCACCTGAGGGATTGGGATGAGGAATTCAAGTTTGGATTTGATCTAATGATGCTCGAGGATGGGATAAAATCTTTGAAGGCTTCATGAAACCTGAGTGTCAGCAAATATTAGCTAGTATGAGAGCTTGGTTCTTATACTAATCTCTTGACATTGACCTAAGTGCCAGGGTGTGAATAAATAAAAAAATGTTGATCAGTGTACGCCAACTCTTGGTAAAAGCAGTGGAGCTAGACAAAAATGCTACAAATCAATGAAATTTCAAAGAAAAGCTCTCATTCCACAAAGTCAAATATCAAAGATCTTCCACCAAAGGCGAGCGCTCCCAAACTTTTCAAAGTGTCCACTTGGACCACCGCTATTAGGACCAGGAGTCGGGATTGCACCAAAAAAAGGCTCTGCATCGTAAATGCTACAAGTCTGGGTGTCGAAGGTACGATAGGTACTCAAAAAAGACACACCCCGGTGTATTCCCAGGAAAACAAGTGCAGACGGCTCCAACTTCTCTTGACGGACGCACTGATCAACACCAAAAATATGTGTTGCGTAAAAAGGCACTAGAGAGAATCCTTGTTCCAATGAGAGGGAGAGAAGAAATGACACAATCCCATGCCCTCCATTACTGGCCTTCCATCTACATTTTCTAAGTCTGACAACTAAAGAGACGGTGGACTGGATGCATGATTTGATTTATTCCCTAGTGTTGAGGATTGAGTCCTTAGGAGATTTTCTTGGACCAAGACTTTGGGTGACGATTTGACTCTACTCTCAGAATTGCAGTCAACACTAAATTTTATATCCTTAGTATATATGTACATCAGAGAGAGTCTGGAGAATTAGAGGAATTGGGTGCCTCTTGATTAAGGTTGGGTTGAACTCGAGAATTTTAGACCTCTTAAGTTGAGTAGACTTGAACGGATTGGATCATGTACTCACATGCACAAGGGGGTTAATCCAGCTTATTCATTTTCTTTGATGCTCGAGGACGAGCATAGTTTAAGTATAGGGGGTGATGAAACCCGATTTCATCGTCGTAATTTCCCATTATTAACCCCTTTGCTTAAATATGTGTCAATAAAATCCAGATAAAGTCCTATATCAGAGTCTTGAATAAATTAAAATCACAAAAAAATGGCAAAACTAAAATTCGTGGTATTTTTAGCCTTAAAAATACCCTTAAAAATATTTCGTATCTTCTGTTGACCTCGTTTCCATTTTTGGTCAACATGAAACTTGTAGATCTCATCGAGATCTACAACTTTAATGTTTTGAGTTCTCTCAAATTCGGCCATTTTCACCCTTATATTTCAAATTTTTGCTCAGAATAATCTGAGTGGGCCACATGGCCCGTTCTGGGTGAGCCACATGGCCCGCCCTCCTTGCAGCATCCGCACGTGCCCTCGACCGTTGGATATCCTTCTGATCCAACGGCTCCGCCTTCTCCACATTCGCCCTTCTTTCTAGCCATCAGATCAACTCTCATCTCTAATCCTTGTCTCTTGTTCAAGCCTCACAGAGAGCACGCCACGTGGCGCATTGAGCGCCATCCGATTGCGCCTTCATCCATCCATCACATCCGCTGCTTCCAACATCGCACATGAGCCCTTTGATCAGCGCCTTCTTCGCATCACATCCGTCCGCCAGTGCGCAATACCTCACCACGACACGTGGCGACATCCTGATGCTTCGATCGCATCGCCTCGATTTAATCTCAGCCATCTCTTAGCGCCTCGCTGGCAGCCGTTGGATCTCACGATCCAACGGCTAGGATTTCGTCGTCAACCTCTGGCCCCTCCTCTTTCACACGTTCTCCACCTCGCACGGCGACTCCCCCCTTCCCTTTTTCTCCGCAACTCCAGCCGTCCTCTCCATGATCTCAGTAGCCCACTTCCTTCTCCACTCATCCACGACCCTCGCTAGTGAGTAAACCATCCACGATCTTCCTCCAGTCACTCCATATCTCCCTCACAAAACACGACTCCACCTCACCAACCACCGACTTCCGCCCTTCAAATACTCCGCCTCCTCCACCAGCGCCCGTCGTCCATCTTTATGCAGGGGAGGGCCCATCTCTCCTCCGTTTCCCTGTGACAGGGGGAGGCGGAGGATTGAGCGAGGACGACCTTTTCCCCTTGGTGAGACCCTCCGTCGTTCATGGCGGAGTCGCGGTGCCTAGTGCCCGCTCAAGCTGCACCGACCGGCTGCAGGTGTCCAGCGACGACCCGGGGCTCGAATCGAGCCCCAACCCAAGCCTCCTACCGCCATTGATCAGGTAAGAACCTCAAAACTCTCCTTCTGTAATTTCTTGATATTTTTGTCTAATTAATTAGCTCACCATACCCATCTCTGACCTCCATTAATCACCTCTTGAGCTCCACCACGCACCCCCTTCCACGTGTCGCCCTCCGTTCATCGTCTCCTTCTTCCACACCTCCCAATGCCTCCGACCCATCTACTCCGGGTTCGCCGGAGAAGAACCTCGGCCACAACTTGCTTCGCCTCCACCACGGCCATTCACTACGCCCCCCCTCCATTCCACGCAACGTATAGCACGCTTCGGCTATCAATCTAACGCTGCAGGTCTTCAAGCATCAAATGAATGGAGCTCTCGCTGGAGCAATTTTGTTCAGGCCCACGTTCATCGCCGGAGCTGCAGGACGATGCATCTATCATCATCGCAGCTCGTGCAACCTCCGAGCGTCATCGACAACCTTCTAGAAGCGTCGGGCGAGCACCATCGACACCGGAGAGAAGGAGCGGAGCTCGGGCTCCGTCGCGAGAGACCTAAACCCGCCGCCAGCTGAAGATGGAGGAGAAGGAACAGCGGCCGTTGGATGAACCGTTATCGGCGATCATTTGGGCCCAGATGAAGACACGTCACGTCAGCGGACATATACAACAACCATCCGATCACCACGATCGGATGGTACATATTCTTCCACGTGGCGTCTCCAGAGCCTAAACCGAGCCTCCACGTCAGAGCGGAGGCTTGGAAATCCGAACCTCATCCGAACCTTATCCGAGCCAGAAGCAGCAGCTGAAGCACCCCGAGCCTCTACCGAGCCTGAGCGTCTCTCCGAGCCTGGATGGCGCGTGCATAGCACGTGCCATCTGGGTAATTTACGCAGAAGCCCTGTTGACTTCTCCATTTTACATTCAGGTCCTGATAGCACATGCAGCTCACGCGTATCTTGGGTATTTTGTAAATAAACCCTCGTGGGTTTCAGACATTGTAAAAATGCCCCTGTGCATGTGGATATTTTATAGGAAAGGTCTCGAACATTTTCCTATTTACATTTTAGTCCCTCTTAGGGACCTGTTTGTAATTTTATTTCATATTTTCTTTCAGTTATGCCCTTGCTTTCTTTCATGCATATCTTGAGCACCGTAACTCCGATTAAGTTGATTTCAGTTTCATTTTGAAGCTCTTCTCGTTGTCTTTCTTATGACATGCTTATATTTTAGATTTGACACTATGAATCGTAATGCATTATTTTATTATCTAAGTATCTGGATTTCCATGTTTCTCATGTCTAATTGTTACATGAATGAAGAATGCTTCAATATTTAATCATGTTTGACTTGTATTTTAATAGATTAAGTATTCATGGTCTAGGGCTTGTATGCATTGCATTTCATCGTATTTACTTGCATAAATAAAATAAAATAAAAAAATTGCATGTTTACATATTCGCTTAGTGCATTGTTGAGTCATGCATAATATGACCTATTGTTCTTTAATTCAACACCTAGTTAAATAGATAAAGATCTGGATAATACGAGAGAGGCTCGTGTCCCTGAGTTCGACCTTGGTTTCTTGCCAAGTAAAATAAATACATGATCATGTGATTCTTATTGACATATCAATCAGATGGTCTTTGATGACCCGATTCGGCCCGACTACAATGATACATGAAGTGTTAATTCCACGATATTAAAAGGGCCGATTTTGCGGTTCATCACGCCACAGACCGAGCGAAGTCCCACTTATACATTCTCTAACAAAGGAAAAAATCAAAAGTAGATGTCCTAAATGAACATGATACATGGATCTGCAAAGGAACATTTTGACTTGAACGTCGAATATTTAAGGAATAATGTGGTGATTACTACTTACCTATGTGGAAACCAAAATATGGCTTACATTATGAAAGGGGCCATATGGATCTCTTAAAAAGGGAGGAGAAACCCTCGGGGGGAAATTACATAATTGAGACAAAAAACAAAAAAAATACATAATAGATAAAGAAGGATAAATATAACTCTCTACACTCCTAAAGATGGAGGATAGATGTTAATCATGCCCAGATTGGAACATCTCCGGAATACCCCTTTGGAAGTCTGGATAGAGCCTTGGGGAAAACATCTGATGCATGTTCCCTTGAGCGGATGTGGGAGGTAGATATAAAGTCATTCCGAATCATTTCACGTATATAATGATAATCCACCTCATTGTGTTTGGTCCTCTCATGAAAAGCGGAGTTGTTGGCAATGAAAAAAACAACCTCGTTATTACATTAAAACTGCATAGGAAGAATCATGCCAACAAGTAAGTCTTTTAGAACATTGTACCATTGCTCTGTGCTCTGACTCAACACTAGATCTAGCAACCACGGTCTGCTTCTTGCTCTTCCATGACACCAAAGAGCTCCTATGAACAATCTAAAGCCATAGGTAGATTTATTATGCTTAGGGCATTCTACATGATCTACATTTGCACATATCGGGATGGCAGTGGATGTCCCCCTGCTAAAAAACAATCTTGTACCTAGAGAAGCCATCAGATAGTTCATGGTCATGTGAATCGCATCCATGTAGGCATGTCTCGGTTGCTCCATACGCTGATTGTCTTTGCTTACAAGAAAGCATATATATGACATGGTAATAATTATGAAGCAGAACTTCCCAATAAGCTCAAGGTATCTCCTTTTGTCCACCGCCTTTGTACATCATCATATAGCTTCATGTTGGTATCTTGGGAGTAGTGGTATGTCTGAAATCTATGATACATGTCTATGAAAGGAGATCTGTAACATATTTCATCTGGGTCATCACTAAACCTTGTTGGTTCATGGCGAACTCAAGCTCTATGAAGCATGGCTAACTGAAAGAAGATGATGTCAGCACTCACATATACTTCCGTATAATCTAAATAAAGCATCGATTCCCCTTCTGGGTCCGAGAGTAGCCTACAAAGACACACTTCAGTTTTGACAATTCTATTAGAGAACTTGTCACGGCCAGATATAGATGGTGAACAAAAGCCACATAACAGAAATATGAG
The DNA here is from genome assembly GCA_037367405.1 of Ottelia alismoides. NCBI lineage: Eukaryota > Viridiplantae > Streptophyta > Magnoliopsida > Alismatales > Hydrocharitaceae > Ottelia > Ottelia alismoides. Next base: position 876,140 of record JAZKJV010006761.1, read on the forward strand.
GTGTGAGAGAGAAAATGTCCTTATTAGGAAACACAATCGAAAAAGGAACCCGATGAATCATCGATTCATCATGTTAACGATCCTGAATAGACAAAACCCACTGTCAATTCATTACGTTTATCCTAAAAAATTGCACAATACACCTTGTTTGCGCATTAAACAATCAGGTAACCAACCTCATTAATACAACAACAAAGCCTTTTCCCATATTAAGTAGAGTCAACTACATGGATTCTTTGCCTCCATTCAAATCTATCTTGGGTCATTCTCGGGCTTAGATCCAAAAACTAAGATCCCTTCGTATAGTCTCATTCCAACACTTCTTGGGCCTTCCTCGCCCTCTCTTAGCCGTCTCAACATCCCAAACCCGCATCTCCTCACCAATGTATCATCGTACCTCCTTTGCAAATGGTCAAAAATCTTATGCGGTTCTCGCATCTTATCCCCGATCGAAACTACACCAATGCTCCTTCTGATTGCATCATACTGAATCTGATCTTTACATGTGTGTCCACATATCCACCTTAGCATTTTCATTTCTGCTACTCCAATAGAACAATCTAACCTCCTTTGTAAATGACCAAACCACCTTAAGCGATTTTCTCGCATCTTATCCTCAATCGGAGCTACACCAACTTTCCTTCTTATTGAATAAAATGGAAAATGAAAACCAACCGTATTAATAATACAAAATAATCTTTAAAAAAGAAACAAAAACTAATTCCATTGTATAATACACTTCAGTTTTTTACACAGTTGTATAACTTGACTAAATCTAATTTCTACAACGCTGAATTTAGTTCACTTTATAAATTAGCTTTCTAATAATACATACGTATATGATTCATACACCAAATTTATATGAATAAAAAAATTAATCATAATGTACAACTAAACCCACTACCAATATTATACATAGCTTATGTAATATATAAATTTATTGGTCTAATAAGTTTCATTCCCTATGAAAAAATTATATAATTTAAAGCCAAATAAAAAAGGGGAGAAACCTTGTCTCGTATACAAATATAATGTGACAGACTTCTAAATTGCATGGTCGTACAACGCATCACTTCGCTTCTCATTTTTAAAACGCCATCGCTCCTTACATGCAGGTGGTCCTACAACGTCAGGTCTTTTCTCTTCACGAGCAAGAAACGTATGTACCATATACGCTTGCCCTCTGCCACCCATTTCCTTCGCTCGCCCTCCCTCCCTAGTATCTTCTTTTATATTTTATAAGTTGTGGATCCGTTTGCAATTACTTAAAACTCTTTTTTCTTTAATGCAATTTACCTAGTTTTTATTATTTATTTATTGCAAAAATTACGTTATCTAATCCTTCTTTAAATATTAGCATTTCAGTCCTTCTGGCACCTTTCAACAACAATAAAGCCTTTTCCCACATTAAGTAGGGTCAGCTACATGGATTCTTTATCTCCATTAAGATCTATCTTAGGTCATTCTCGAGCTTATCTTCAAAAAATTAAGATCCCTCCGTATAATTTCATTCCAACACTTCTTGGGCCTTCCTCGCCCTCTCTTAGCCGGCTCATCATCCCAAAACTTGCACCTCCTAACCGGTGCATCAGCTGGCACCCTTTGCAAATGGTCGAACCACCTTAAGCGATTTTCTCGCATCTTATCCTCGATCGGAGTTGCACCAACGTTCCTTTTGAATGCATCATTCCGAATCCAATCTTTACGTGTA